>JAHDVE020010555.1:0-67828 GCA_022606495.2 Halesus radiatus | reverse complement strand
ATTCTGTTCGAATTTCCTTTGACACTTCTTATATTCTTTCTTAAAGAGCGATCTACTTTGTTTTCGAGCTTCCTTGATAGGACCATCAGTATGTCGTCCATTCTGCAGCCATTTTATGTGTGCATTTCCCGATGTTTCATAATGTAAGGAAACCTGCTCATTCCTACCAGCTATAGCCTTCCATTTTCGCCCTTTTTGTAGGCTTTCTCCCTGTATTAAATGCAGACATTGCTGAGGTATGTAATACTTGTACAATGTTTTTATATAGGTCATCTATTTATAAGACGGTCATGGTTTAACCGCGCACACGCCTCACTGATCACAAGTCTTTCTTTTAAGACAGAAACACATTCCCGGATTGCGAATAACCTGACAATATTTGAAAATCTCCTACTACCATCACACTAAGCGGAAGGTGTTGCTTGTGTCGTGGTGGAGGACTTAGTCAGCCGAGGGATCGAACTCACGAAGCCTGGGTGGGACCCAGAAGCAGTGTAAACTAAGCCTCCGACGTCTACAGCATTGGCTCACATAAATTGGCTACCTACACGGCAGCTACAAATTGTATTCTGTCCGAGGCCCCCAGCATCAGAAAGCCTGGCCGATAAATAATGTATAGCCCGTAGTATGCTAATGTCTATCTCCGCCCCCGTGGCTGCATGAGACGGGATAGGACACGGGGCCATTAACAGCAAGGGGGCCTCGGGAGCATATCTGACGATTTGGTGCAATTTGCACTGTAGCTCTTGCCGTACAATCACATGTATTGGGAGTTAAGTTTTTGTATGCACCGATAGATGGCATTTTATATGCATTTTTAAGTGAATACATTAAGCAAGAATTTAATTTTTTATATTTATTTAATTGCCTCAATTAAATAGTTATAAAGCTAATCGCAAATTTCTACTTAATAAAGGTTTTGTTTAAATTATAATTATTCAAGTACTTGTTACTTGTGTAATTTGTATATTGAATATGACGTCCCCGGAGTATACTATGAATCCGGTTATATGAATGATCACTTAACACCCCCTTTTTATGTCATTCAAAATTTTTACATCAATTTAATTTTGTTGTCGTAATTTTGTTTTATAATTTTGATTTTCTTTATAAATTAAGGCTTATGTTTCGCTTTTATTGTTAAACTTGATGTTCCATAGTCTGCTCCTTCAGGACAACGAGTACCTACTCGTAGTACGTAGATAAATCTTAAGAGGAATTGTTTGTGTCTGAAGCAGCTAACACTCCCGAGCCTCGATTGCTAGCATCAAATTTGCACAGCTTTCTCTGTCTAAAGTTTCTGGTTTAACTCAACTAGTTTACCCCTAATTTTTAATTCTGTCGTAAGCTATAAAACTTTCTTAACTGTAAAAATCAGGGCAAGGCGCCACAAAACTAAGCGCCAAATCACCTGTAAAATCTTTTAATATCACAGTTTCTAAAGCGTCATATTTACAAATATGTTTTAAGTACAGTGGAATTATAATTTTTTCAAAATATTGGTATTCACTTTGTAGCGTCTTTATTAAAAAGTTATTTAAAAATAATAAAAAAAAACACTAATAGTAGACTCATAAATAATCAAATAAATTTAAATAAAAGTCCAATCCTTAAATTATTCCCAATACACAAAGTACACACCCTTCCAGGTCAGCAGGTACCTGCTGATCTCCCACCCTTGGCCCTTCACCCGCCTGTTTGTATCAATCTATAACACATGTGCATCTTAGTTCATAGTTTAGTTGTATACTGCCCTGAAGAAGCTACGGTAGTAGCGAAACCCGGTCGGCTAAAGTATAAATAAAAGTGATGTAAAACAAAGTTATTGTTTTATTTTTTAAATTATAATGTCACATCACCAAGTTACCGCTTCATATGACAATATAAAAAAAATATATAGATGAAAATATAAAAATTACTTCGTAATCACCACTTTTATTAATATATACATATCAACATGTTTTGAAAGCGAAGCTTTTTTCATCAGGACATATAAAATACAAATACAGTATTCGGCATGTCCTGGTCAGGAAAGAAATATATACATATATATTAATAAGGTGGTGATTACAAAGTAATTTTTAATTCATTTATTAACAATTGTATTAAGCTATTCTAATCCCTACCTCGTGACATTAGAAATACTTTAACCAATATTTCCTTTAAAAGTAAGATCCTTGAACACCCCCAATAAATCTTTCTATCTCGAGTACTTCGTATTTAATATGTACAAATGTATTATTTGTGAGTACTTATGTATATTTGCATTGCAAGTATACAAGTGCATATTCTTCCTAATTCTCATTTGTTCTTATATATCACACTTTGGTTTAAATGTTTCCAAATTATTTTATATTTAAAAATAAAAAAAAAGTAAATTGTAATCTATTTGTAATGTAAATTGAAATCTATTAATTATTTTCAGAATATGTGTACAATAGCTTAGTTGAACAACCTCTCTTCTAAATTGCCACCCCAACACAGGTATTTCACACCTAGTAAGATGGGCAATAATACGTCAGCACTAATAACAAATGATTGTATATACTTGTACATATATACTTGAACATGTAATTAAAAAAAAAAAAAACTGAAATATCGTTTATTCCAATTTTTTCAATTGTTGAACAAGAAAAATGTTATGAAAAAATGAAAACTTATTATCATAGTAAAATTACCGACACAACAATATTTACCAGACGCAGGGGTGCAAAATGGAATCCCTACGGCAATACAGATTGGCAATCTATTACGAGAACTTCTCCTTGTTTATATTCTCTCAGGATCAGCGGCTCAAAGGGCTAATGTAGATGGATTTAAATATTAACGACTACTCTTATCCCTTTTGGCGTATACTCAGTATAGTTTGTAGCCCTTGTGAGTCATTCGTGTAGGGGTTTAAAAATTCATAGGGCAGTTTGTTTACGTCAAAAACGCCGAATGCCCAGTTTTAGAGCTGTCTGCGAGACGTTCAGAGTTTGAATTATGAATTAGGTTGCCGGTGTTTCTCTCAAAGGACCACGGTCAGACCAATTTTCTCATGAAAACAAATGTTACCTAAAAATATATTGTATTATAAAATATAGTATTGCTGTTTTTAAATTTATATAATAAAATATATTTGTACAATGTAATTCTTGAATTGCTATCTCCCTTCCAAGGTCGATATGGTAGGTGAACATTTCCGATACAAAATAAAATCTTTTCATATTCATATCAATTGATTGTTCTGACTTTGTTCAGACACTAACAACGAAATTATCAATTGTTTTTGTGTTTAATTCGTAGAACTCCATTTATTTTTTTATAAAATTTAATGTAAATCAAATTTAATAATTTTATTATTAAGTCACAATAATAAAAACTAAAAATACATGCAGAACTTAATAACAACATTATTAAATTGGATTTAGATTAAATTTTTAAAAAACAACATGATACATTTTTCAGAAATCAAAGTTTTTTTTTTGTTTAGTAACTCCAAACAGGAGACTCTGAGGGAAATAATTTCCCTCAAGGCCTATATCATCTTTGGGAATGCTGTGTGGAGAGTCTTTTAGAGCAGTGCTCCGCAAAAGTGAGCCGAATACAGGTGTGCCGCGGTCAAATGCAATGTAGGAAAATTTATTGTAAAATTCAATTTAATACCTATATATTTTAGCTTTTGTTGTGCGGCGGAATTCAAGGAAGAATTTTGGTGTGCCGTAGATGAGAAAAGCTTGCGGAGCACTGTTTTAGAGGATAGGAAGGAATGAACTTGTGTCTTGAAGGAGACCCATGTTTTAGGATGGAGGAAACATAGGAAACAACACAAACAGATCATTCCAAATCCGAGATGTTGAACACAAGAACGAGTCGTAGAAGCGATCCGTTCTCATGCAACAAATGTAAATGGCGCGCGTTTGGCGTATTTCCCGACTATGCACCGGTGCCGAAGGGATCGATGACGCTAGTTCCTCAGAGTATCTACCATTAAAATAACGGTAGAACAAGGACAGTATTCCCACCCGACGTCTGTGCTCCAAAGATTGCAATCCGTTTTTTAAGAATTTATCAAACGGACCGCCCGTTTCTGCACAGAGTCAAGGGTTTATTCAGATATTTTGGGGCTCCCGACCAGAGGTGGCTGCCAAATTCTACAGTGGGGCGCACTTGCGATTTTTACAGGGTCAGCAGTTGTGTACTATTAAACTATCTGGGGGATCTGTACAAAGGGCTATGCTAACTTTCTTCTGGCTTCAATATAGCCTTCATACCTGAGCTGGCCACTTAAAGTTACACCAAGCATATCAATGGAGGGATTGTTGGTAAGATTGCTTCCATTAAAGGAGACTGGATTGTCATTTCGATCCCGTGTAAATGTAATCACACATGATTGGGTCTTTGAAACATTAAATTCGACGAGGTTATTCTTACCCCAAGAGGAGACCCTCTCAAGGTAACCGTCCATTCTCTGCTTCAAAGCCCTCCCAGCCGTTGGAGTTTGTGTGCCCTTTGGGGGCTTGTCAAACAAAAAACGATCATGGGATGTTCTGTCATTTGCGTAAAAATGAATTGGTGCACATGTCAAGAGGTCATTGATGTTCAACAAAAATAATGTCGGCGACAGAACCGATCCTTATGAGATGCCAGTATTTATTGAATGCGAGGAAGAGATCGAATCGTCAGCAACCGTGTGAAGCGATCTTTCCCTCAAAAAGTCGGCAATCCATGTACACAAGGATACGGGAAGTCCGTAAGAAGGCAGTTTGTTGACAAGTCCTCGCTGCCAAACCCGGTCAAAGGCCTTAGAAATGTCCAGTGAGACCGTTTTAATCTCACCATAACGTTCCAGGTACCGCCCCCAAACATGCGTCACATACGCGAGAAGATCACCGCACGAGCGGTTCCGCCGGAATCCGTACTGGTGGTCGTTAATGATTTTGTTCTTCTCGAGGCATGTGAGCAGTTTGTCGTTGATCACACGTTCCATCACCTTGGACAGAACTGATGCGATCGCTATGGGGCGGTGGTTGGCCGGGTTGGAGCGGTCACCTTTCTTAAGTATGGGTTGAATGACCGCTTTTTCCTACCAGACGGTACAATGCCACATTTCAGGGACATTTTAAAGAGCTTTGTCAAAATTGGAGCAATTTCTGCAACACACCTCTGCAATACCAGGGCAGGTATTCCGTAAGACCCACTAGCTTTATTAACATCGAGCCCCCGTAAGACATGGAGTACTTCCCGATCCTCAGCTTTTTCATATAGAAACCGCAGTGAGGAACCGATGGCGGGATGGCACTTTGATCATCGAGGGCCGAATTTTCCGCGAACATTTTCCCTAAAAGGTTGGCCTTTTCGATATCGGTGTTTGCCAGTGAACCGTCGGGTCTGGTAAGAGGTGACAGAATTGCGACCCATGGAGCCCGCTAGCGACCAGAACGCTCTGCTGCCATGCGGGCAGGCAGCTAGCTTTTTGCTGATGTGTAGGTCGTGCTCAAATTTTAACCCATTGATGATTCTCTTACTCTTTTAATTAAAATAACTTATATAGTTCCACAATTAAATTTTAATTCGATTCTTCTAGTATCATTCTATAATATCATTCGAAAAGTCTAATATCATGGGCAACCATTGCGATTGGTGTACACCTTAGAATCTAAATTAAAGACTGTAAATACACAACTTTGGAAAGTGATAAATAATCACATAACTCAATCAATTGGCCTTCGAAGTTACACCGTTTGACGCGTTCCGTACCAATTATTTTACTTATAATATACAGGAGAAAATTATAATACGTAAATAAAGCGACTCAAGTATTTTTCGAAAATAAAATACAATGACTGCCCCTATTCTATACAAGAATTACAAATTTCAGATTTCGCCAATTATTTACCACGTTATGTTTTTTGACCCTAGAGTAAATAAAGATTCACAGATAGACATTGTGTTCATTCCAAATTCATCACTTTAATCGACACTAATGTTCTTTATTTGCCTGTTGTTGGTTTTTTTAAAGTTAAAAATAAATATTTTGAAACAATTTAGGCCATTAAACTGCTAACGAGGTTCATTCGCTGAAGCTTAATCAAACTTTTAATGCTTATATCCTTCGTGCGAGTATATGTTACGTAAAAACTTAATGAGATACTCGAATGAAAAGTCTTTTTAACCTTTTCTACCTCCTAATTAGAAGCGAAAAAAGTTCATGCTCCCAACAATATTTATATGAATAAGAAATATTACAAACATATTGTAAAATGACTGAAAAAAATCTCTGCGGTGAGAATGTCATGCCCTTTCAACCATTTATTTGAAAATGCTAGATTTTTGCTCCATCATTAGGAAGCATTTTTTTTAATTCTAGTTAATGTCCCCTCTTAAACAGTTAAATATATGAGTATACCTCCCAAAAACAGAAGATATCTTGAAAGTCCAATACAAAATGACATAAAATGAAAACCAAAATCCCATAAAATGGCATTCCGGTTATACTAATGATGCTCGAACTGTATTTGTTACGGATATTAATAATATAAGTAATGTGTAGAATCGTCCATTTTAAACCGTTTTGATGTGAACTTCTTGATGCGAACTTCTCCCTCGCGTACGAACCGGATCGTTTCGTTTGTCATCGTTCTTCTCACCTTCCAAATTCATGTTGAAGGATTGATCGAACAATACAATTTACAATCATAACACCCAGAGTGATTATTTCTTCAAACTTCAATCGGGAAAGACCAATCCTACTTATTGTATTTCGATATATTGTACCAACCGTAGGCATAGTACAAGCTTTGTGTACATTAGGGCTATTTAGAGTCATTTCTGGGCCCATTAAGCCATAATTAGGTGGGGCAAAAAAGGAAGCAGATGGTTCCGACAGTCATATGATACTGTTGCTAGTTAGTCGCTCCCCAGACGGGCGAGATAAGGATGACACCCTCTTGACAAGGGACCGAAATACTGCGTAGGTAAGGCGGGCGTCCCGTGGGGCCACAAAGGTTGATTGTTGATCAAAAAACGAGGTGTTTGATAAAGTTCAGGACTTAAAATCGGACTTTTGCAAATACTTGAGAATGTTGAGCAGCAAATGTTCCCCTTTCAATTTCATTCAGAAAATTGAGAAGTAAAATAAATTCAATCATTTACCACAAAGGCTACTTTTATGACCTAAGTTTATTTAGTGAATTTCAAGCACTTTGAAGCACCAATATATTTAAGGATTTTAAATAAGAGGATTGTTAAGTTGTGAATTATCGAAATATTGGCGAGACAGGTGGTGAACGAGTGGTCTGATTTCCACAAGTAATTAGGTTTTTGAAAAAAAATTGCATATGTGTGCAATATACTAAAGTCATTATCTAATCATCAGATGCTCTCTATTTAATGCTAGAAGGCGCCCCGAAGGAATATCACATGATTTTCCATCAAAATTTTGTGAAATCATGTAAGAGCTGAATTTCCCAGTATTGTAAGACTAAAGGAAGTGGAATGACGAGTATATGAGGGAGAAAGATTTGAAAGTCCCTACTTCTCTACTCAGATCTGATAACAAAACACATAAAAAGTAATTTCAAGAAATAGTTTAGATTCTGATTGGTGATCCCTCAGCAGGACTAATTTATGAGTATCTTCCACTTTAGATTATTTTGTTTTATCAATCTAGGTAGTTTTGTTGTTCATAGATTTTACATTACTTTGAAAGTTTTTGAGAACTTTGTGAATATTATAAAAGGTGCGGATCGTGTTACAAGGCATTCGATCCGCTTCATATAATCCATAGCAGGTAGCCCGTAACTACAATTTGAACAAAAACACAATGTAAACAAACATAAAAGTTTGACTGTGAAATTTAAACAATTAAGCGTAGTTCCAGTAACGAACACAAAGCATTCTGAATGCTGGGAAAGTTTAATCAGGCAAACAAAATATTTGCGGCAACAGCCTTCGAGAGACGGAAGTTCGATTGCAGTCGGCCAGCTGGACGAGTGATGGCCAACATTGGCCGTGATTAAATTGCTCTCCTGGGAACGCTTTTAGTAAATGCTCTGAAATAGATTGTGATGGCCATACCAGTACCTACCGACCGGTATGAAAACGTTTACGTTTTTTGCTAAAAGTTAACCATTATATTTGATTTTAAATTTATATACTGGTTGGCAATCCTCTCTGTCTTACATCGGGAAGAATTATAATACGTGGGTAGGTAAACTATTATTATTATTTATTTTTTATTATTGAAGATAATATTAACAACTCTCAAAATGACAAGCTGTCCCAGCTGCTACAATTATCTTTTTTCTTTTCTGTGTCTTTTCGGCATCGTGTTTCATTTTGAGAGTTGTTCATTATTATATTCAATGATAAAAAATATAATACGATGAGATTTATAAGCTACAATAAGTTACTCCCAAAAAAAAGAGTTTTTAATGGATAATAATGATGTTATGGATATGGTCATACGAATGACACATTTTCATAATGCTGGGATCTGTAAAATGAAATATCTTGGTCCCACCACGAGGGGTACAAAATACCAGGGTCACCTAACTGATAATCAATACAAGATTGATAGGACAGAGAAGACGCCACACCTTATTTTTTTTAAACGACAAGTGAAATTCAATTGCTGCAAGCGGCAGTGCCTTGGTTATATATAACCAACCAGTGGCGTGGAGTCCATAAAGGTTGAAAAGTTGTGCCCACACTGAGAAAAGCAACGAACCATGAAGAGAAATTAAAAGTTTTTATTTTATTTATTTATTTTTTTAATAAAAAGGTTTACAATACATTCCCATGTATTGTATTCCCAAGACTTAAGAAAATCATTGTTTTGACCATTCCACAAATTTCTAAGAAAGTAACAACTGCACGATAATTTACTCACTTGGTCATAACAAAGAACTGAAGATGATAATAAAATGGCCATTTTCAAATATTCGGTGGACAATTTATACCCGAACTTGAAAATCTAAACATAGCCTATCTTTAGTCATACAGCAACGCACGCCACTGTAACAAATCTACGATAAGATACAAAATATGTTATATGAAAATTTTCCAGTAGATTTTTACGACTTCATAAAGTTCATATTTAAAAAAACTATGCTTAAATACTCGGATATTGTGAGAAAAAAATCGTTCGTTCGTCTTTGACTATATATTTTGAAAATATCAAGAAATCTTGGTAGTCGGTACATACATGTACCCTTTCATTGGTTTCAGGGTCTGTGTATAACCGGTTATATTTTGATTTGAACATGACATGTTATTATGATACTCACTCGTACATGACATACATTCCAAATTAAGGTATTACCTTTAATCAGTGATGGGCATAATTGAAACGCTTTGATAAATGAAACAACCGATTCCGAGTCGGTTATATAAATTAGACATTAATACACGTATGGTATATTATTTCGGACACGACACCTACCATAATTTGGATCCTTAAAAAATAATGACAAACAATCCTTTGGCACCCATCACGCCGCGCGCTGCGTGTCAACATTTATATCTCATCTATCGGTTTCTTAGATGAACTTGAATTCGGTCAAGTGTGTGTTCTTTTGTCAGAAAAGGAAACAAATTTGCACGCGACTGAGAAATAAACTCTTTATTAGTGGCAGTAACTTTCAGTATCGCCTTGGCGAAAGATCACTATTCAGAAACGAAACGTTGCGTTAGCCATGTTTTGTGACCAAATCTAAATTACCAGATACTTTCCCCAACCATTCTCTTCTCAATATCCTTCCACCCCCCTCCTCGAAAGTTACTTTTAAACATTGAATTTTAGAGATATAAAGAGAAAGTTGACCGAATGAATGCTGTTAAACCACAAAAAATGTTTAAAGCACGAAAATAATCGAGTTCAATGTATGTGAAACTTTGATGTCATACGTGCTAGTACAAACAGATTTATTGTACAAAAACCAATAATGGGAGCAGGATTAAGTTTGTTTATTGCGAGTTTTAGTGTCGAACTATTAGAGATGTGTTAATAAAATGGTTTTCACCCCCTGTTATAAGCTGTAGCTGTGCTGGTACACGCAATCACAGTAGATTGCGATACTTCAGTTTGATTTTATTAGGCAGCTTGCTCTCTTTTGCACAAAAACAAAGCTAACGGCATTCTTTGCTACGTTGAAATGAAAAACTACACTTTTTTGTTATTTCGCCGCGTCCAATTATCGCTTTAAAGGAAATTGGAACTAAAGTTTCGTGAACACAGCTTTAATAGCGTTCTCTAGCGGAGCGTATGTAAGAGTACGAGGTACTCACTGGAGTCTTTAGCGAAAGTGTCGTAAAATCAATCGATTTCGTTCGGTCGACAGCTTTTACAGTTTTATAAGGTTTGATTTATCGTTTACTCGGCATTTAAATGATCAGTTTTATTACTTTAACAACGTATTTTGTATTTTAAAGCATTGTAATCAATTATTATATTTCTGCGAGACTGTGCGATATAAAAACTGCTTTGGGGTTTGAATCCTGCTCGCGCGAAGGCTAGAAGAACTAAGAAAAATATCTTCAATTTCATTGAACCATATAATTCAGCCGCTCACGCTGTTAGGCGGAAAACGGATTTTCCCCAAATTTCTCGTAATTAAGAACTTTCTCGTTGTGTTAAATAATGTTAAGTATGTTCCTGCCGCTGATACGAGTACCTCCGATGTAACTTCTCCCTCTTTCTCATAAACGGTGCATGTGATAGGAAGCCACGTTACAACGGTAGGAAAACGTTCAGTGTTTAGAAAAATTAAGAGATTTTCTATGCTATTTATATTGATAATTATAGAATATTATTCAGATATCTAAGAAATAAGAAAAGAAACACAAAGGGCTAATGAAAATAATTACCTGCTACCGGAGATAACTTTCGCATCACACACCACCTGGACTTCCACTGAAAATTACAAAATATGACATTATTTCATCTGAAAATATGGAATTTATTCTTGACATTTAAATGAGACGGAATAAATCGTTTGATAAAATGCTGATAAAAATAATCCTCTTACCTTTTTTCCATCCCTGAACTTGACGGTTCCTTCGATGACAGAATTTGTATCCGCCATTTCTGCTTTCGAAAAGTCACTTCACATATTCGCACGAGACCCAATTATTATTGGGTTTAACGATTTCCTTTTAATTATTTTACCCACTCAACTGTGCACGGAATCTAAAAAATCCATTGTTCTTGTTCACTGATACTTGAATTAACTCATCGCGATAATAAAATGGAGTACCTTTTTATCAGAATGAACCTAAAATGTTGTTTTAACGGCACTAGAATAAAAAATAAACAATTTGTTAGTGCATTTTTTTTAAATACAGAGACTGTTGTTAATCACTATTAAATATCCATTCATCAATTAAATCGAAAGACCCATTTGTCTTCCTTGACCACAACCATGTGACAACGATCAATTTAATACTAGGGTAGATACAATCCATTGGTTAATTTTAATGCATTCTGGCAATATTTCATTTAAATCCCTAAATGCCGCATTTGAAGGGCAGCTGTTGGTTTCCGATATCGACTATTTCTGTAAGCAATTAGGGGTTCACGCACAATGTTAATGTCTCACAACCCCCTGCTGAGAGTTTTCAAACTGTGGTAGTAACCGAGGGTTATATGTAAAACCGAGGTTTAAATGCTTTGAAAGTCATTAATATACAATGTTTTCACGTGAATTGATAACTAAATTTAGTCATTTATTTATCGTTATGCATGGGACGTGAAATTTTGTTTTACCTGGCTATTTGGTTATATTAAGAAGTGTGTATCCGATACCCATCCAGAAACGCCACCCGGGTCTTGCTATGTATAAAGTCATCAATACTAAAGTATAGACCGATTACAATACTTTTAGGAATAATATTTACATCACTTAACTTTTCTCCCGCTTCATATCTTATCGTTTCCCAGCGTGAAATTCAAATTGCCACTCGCAGGTATTCAAAATGTGATAATCACATTGGTTAGACCTTTGAAAGCGGAAGAAGTCACACAATTAAACCTATGTCCCATGGCAACAAAGTAGTGATGCGAACGGTCCAACAATAATACAAATATATTTTTTAATAATAATGCGCTTAAGGTCAATTAGGTTCCATTTTATATAATCAAGTAAATATCTATATTAAAATATATGCACCGTGAAAAATATTTGGGAAGCTCCTTTCGAAATGAAATGCATTCACAAAGCATGCACTATGCTTCATGCCCCGTGCACCGTGCACTACGCACACGGCACGCGACTTGCTTCCGCCCGGCGATGACTAATCTCGCATAATGCAAGTTATTTAGTTGTTACACGGTTTTATTGCCCCGCGATTCAGCCGATGACAAAAAAGGAATTCGACATGATTAATAATGCTGTTGACGTAGGACGACTTTGTCAAATGTTAACGATAATCGTTCTACCCCACTGCGCTGGCGGATAGTTTCCGGTACTGACTACATAAAAAATTAACATTTTAAGCAACTGCCTTTCTTCACTGGCAGAATAATGATCATGCAAAATATCCCAGTACTTTCATAATACCATTAACATTAAAATTTCGTGGAAAAACCCTGTTTGGATATTAAATAAACTGAAGCATTATTTTAATATTATGGTAACTCTCCGTGGGTATTTGAGCGTCTTACGGAATATCTCGTCAAAGTTACTCACTCGAAGCGTAAAGAGGCTTAGTTTTACATACATAGTCATTTGAACTAGTGAGGTAATTAAGGTAAGTGTAAGGGAGATTGTTATTCAAAATAGGCTTTGAAATACATCGTTTTGTAAATACCTACGTAAGGAAATTGTTTATTCTAAAAGAGATGCGTTCTTATTCGATACCAAAACATCGCTCCACAAAGAAAACTAGCACATTTACTTTTCATATTACTCTAAGATTGAGTGTTTTTAATTCTTGAAATTAACGGCTTTTCGTCTCAAAACTGAAAATAATAATTCTATTTTGGAAACGACCTGCTTATCGCAAGTATAAAGGTGTTTATGAATAAGGTCGAGATAAAAGAAAATATTTTCAAGGTATTTTAGGTACGTGTATATTTGTGTATATCAATTATTTATCATATTTGTCTACTTGCGTCTGCATCGGTTGGTAAACCGAGAGGGAATGTAGGCGCAAAATAAGGGAAGCGTAATTTGATTTACATAAGTACGCTTTTGAGGAAGTTCATGTTATATTCATGAGTGTTTCGCGGAGATGTCTTATTAATTCAGCTCGTCTTGTTGTCAAAGTATCGATGTCATCTGCTGTTGTCACAAGCGCGTGGGAACCTTATTCAATATTTGCTCCTCCGCCAACTAACTCTCTGCTCCCTGTTCAATCGTCAAGGGACTTAGACGCCGAAGTTACATATTATTATTTCGATGGTTTTAAAAAGTGATCAAAATATGAATTATATACTTTTACTTTTGCCTGAATATATCCTAATTTACAACACATCACTACAAACACTTTATTTTTAACAATCTATTGAAAATTATAAACCTCATTGTAATATTTAATCATTGAAGACGATAATATTAACAAATGCTAAATGAAACACGAAACTAAAAAAAACCACATATAATAAAAAGTTATCAGTCGCATCTGGGAATCGAACACAGGACCTCTGTTTTATCGGGACAACCACTCTACCGACTGAACTAATGAGATCAGTTCAGTTTACATCATATTAACGTATATCATACCTTAAATCCAAGACTCCTCAATATTATCCTTCATTTTTTTTTGGTTTTAAAAATATACGATTGATACCTTTTTATTTTTGTAGTTTTTTCGGTACGGCGTTTCATTTGGGATTTGTTGATATTATCCTTTTCAATGTTTGAATAGATACCTAATAGGTAAGATAATCTTTTTAATGCATCGTCAAGTTCTGTTTCTTTCATGTTTAAGCCCATTAAAATTGGAATATGAATAGGGAAGCTGATTTATTTAGAGTTTATAAAAAATACAATATTATGATCTAAATTAACGACCTAAAGTCAAACATGTGTCTCACAATAGTCCAAAATAACTACCAAGGCTGCATGTGGCAATGGCAAAAACTTTAAGTCTTTAGTTAAAATGTCGCTTTAACCTTCCACAGTAAGTCTTTGATGTTTTTGCTTAGATAACATTAAACTACGCTTGAAAACGCCAAACTTCAGTAATTAAAAAAAACATCTACGATATTAAACAAAGAGAGCAAGTAATAAAAAGATGAGATGAGGGTAGGTTAAATATAAACCCAGCATAAGAAATGCTCGTTGGAAAATGAACGCATATTCAACGAGCCCACTGAAGTGTTCCTAGAGCTACGTGAATATGCCAAATTAGAGTAAGAATATTCCCTAATTATTTAAAATAACCCAATAGGTTAGAGAAGGGTTGCTCCCTCAGAGAATTTGCCGCTTCTCAAATTTATACGTGTGTGCAATTAGGTAATTGCGTCTCCCTCATGGGATTTTAATGGCTAAACAATGCAAATTAGATTTTGTTGTAGACTTATAAATTGAATTAATTAAGTGGTGAGAGAATTTATCACCAGGCGCTGACAATATCCCAGGCGGAGACTGTGTTTTATGTTTTCTGAACAAGTTTAGTATACTTGATTTACATTTAAAAATACAAATAAAGGGGTTTTTATTTCAACAACATCTGTCCAAATAGTGAACAAATTAGTTTACCCTGAAATACATCTTTCCGTTAACATACACTTGAAGTAGAGCTCTCATTTTATTAAATCCTTTATTCGCATATAGGTAGGTACCTGCATAGCATACAGATTGTGAAATCTCAAAATGACTTTAAATAAAATTATCTTTCTAAAAGTCTTGACTTAATATTGACGGTAATATTAAAATATACATATATATTTACATTGATAAACTTTGTCACAATTGGTTTTTGTTTTGCTGTTCTCTGGGGGATGTTCCTGTATTTAGCAAATCGTTATGAATTATTACCAACTTTTAACACGAAAACGTTAAAATATTGTTTTATAAGATAATATAATCTGGTCATCATACAAAGCTAGATTAATTGCATTTCATCTATCATGCATCTATTGACAGATTAAAGGTTTTAAATAATAACTGGATGGGTTCGTAAATAATGCACAGAGATTATTAACGATGACCCGTCGACCGATATGAGTTTGTGAAATGGATAGATGGACTAAATGACCGCGAGCATATAATGCAGAATGGCTGAAGATCTATGACCTATGTACACTAGCCCTTACCTTTCTGTCGAGCATCACCTTGATGTATCCCTTATTATGGATGATCCGAGGCGTAACGATTTAATAACAACGTGATGTTCTATTAATTAATAATCAAATTGTTTTAAGAAACCCAATGGAAAAGGTTTTTTCATCCACTACTGGGGGTATATCGTCGAAATTTTTAGGAAGATGTTTTAAAATTGTTAAGGAATCAACCGATTTTAAAGAAAAACCTAATTAACAATACCTATAGCTAATAGTTTGTAGAGTCACAGTGCCCTTGAGGTGATTTTTTTACAAAAAACGGCGCTACACATATCATCCAAATATTATTATTTTTATTTGCAAAAAAGCATTCCTTTGACAAAATGATTCCAATAATTTAATGGAGGCGATAAATTTTTTTTTTCGTGTTTTCCTCTGCGAACGGAATGGATTAATTACCTGTCTATAATTTCTAATTAGAAGCTTACTACCCATCTACTTGTTACATGAAAACAGTTGTGTATAGGATTTGAATATTTTATAGAGATATGATCAAACGCTTTTTTATAATAGTATCTTAAAATCTTGCATTCTTAGAGAGATCCTTAAATCGCACCCTCTTCTCCGGGAACAATCTTATTTCGGAGGAAGCTTAAAACTTTTCAAGGGGATCTCAGTTGCGTACTCTTAAAATTACAGCCACACAATGTCATACTAAAGCATAATTCCAAGGACGGACTGCAAAAAGATGAGAGTAAGACCTTTTAATGATCCTGTGAAAACTTTTTGTCGAAATATTAACCGGGGCACATTAAAAAAGTTTTCAGGCTGCAATTCTTTCGAGAGGAGTTTATTATCAGAGGTGTTTACTGAATCTACGGGTTTTTTTTTAAAAGAAAGATTTGAGGTCCTCCTCTATTTAAAAATATTGTTGAACAGCGGATTCTTCTGCCTTTGGTAATACATTTTGAGAACTTGGTCACAATTAGCAAGGATCTTTAACGAATCGTTAATTTATATAAAATATTGTTGAACAGCGGATTCTTCTGCCTTTGGTAATACATTTTGAGAACTTGGTCACAATTAGCTAGGATCTTTAACGAATCGTTAATTTATATAAAAATATTGTTGAACAGCGGATTCTTCTGCCTTTGGTAATACATTTTGAGAACTTGGTCACAATTAGCTAGGATCTTTAACGAATCGTTAATTTATATAAAAATATTGTTGAACAGCGGATTCTTCTGCCTTTGGTAATACATTTTGAGAGCTTGGTCACAATTAGCTAGGATCTTTAACGAATCGTTAATTTATATAAAAATATTGTTGAACAGCGGATTCTTCTGCCTTTGGTAATACATTTTGAGAACTTGGTCACAATTAGCTAGGATCTTTAACGAATCGTTAATTTATATAAAAATATTGTTGAACAGCGGATTCTTCTGCCTTTGGTAATACATTTTGAGAACTTGGTCACAATTAGCTAGGATCTTTAATGAATCGTTAATTTATATAAAAATATTGTTGAACAGCGGATTCTTCTGCCTTTGGTAATACATTTTGAGAACTTGGTCACAATTAGCTAGGATCTTTAACGAATCGTTAATTTATATAAAAATATTGTTGAACAGCGGATTCTTCTGCCTTTGGTAATACATTTTGAGAACTTGGTCACAATTAGCTAGGATCTTTAAAGAATCGTTAATTTATATAAAAATATTGTTGAACAGCGGATTCTTCTGCCTTTGGTAATACATTTTGAGAACTTGGTCACAATTAGCTAGGATCTTTAACGAATCGTTAATTTATATAAAAATATTGTTGAACAGCGGATTCTTCTGCCTTTGGTAATACATTTTGAGAGATTGGTCACAATTAGCTAGGATCTTTAACGAATCGTTAATTTATATAAAAAAACATTTCCGGGGTACGAATAACTAAACAATATTTGAAAATACTCCTGCTACCATTATACTAAGCGAAAATGTTGCTTGTGTCGTGATGCAGGACTTAGCCAGTCAATTAAGCCACTCATGAAGCCTGGATAGGAACCCGACGTATTTTACAACTAAGCCACTGACTGGTTAATTATATATACTACCTTTTTTTTTTTTTTAATTTTAAAATTTTTTTAATCATATCATCAAAATCCGTAAATCCATTTTATCACAAATTGAGATATGGACGCCATCCTTTTACATTTTTTTTATGCACATTACTACGGAAACCCCATATCCGTATGATAGTTGTAAAAGACAGTATAATTAGATAACAAAAAATCGTATCAAGTATCAGTAATAGCGAGAAATAGATATATATTTCTTTGATCAATAAATTTGAAATTTGAGAAACGTTAATCGTTCGAAATAAATATCATATTCATAGCTGAATTTTTGATTTATTTGTTATTCATATCATTGATCGTCAATTGAATCTTCGAGTTGTTAATACTTAAAACAAAAGCTGTTCATAATTGTACCATAACCATGTTTTGTTTTATGAGGAAACGAAAAATTTATTCCATACATTTTAAATGCGTTTAGAAATTTAAAAACATTAACATTTTTTGTTTTGTTTTTTCTATAAGGTTTCCAAAACGTACTTTAGCAATAATGTGGCGAAATCGTATCGCTGGTTTTATTTCATTAAAATGTATTATAAAGGGTTATATTAATTGGATGTTTACCATTAAAATTCAAACCATTTTCCGTACGAAAGTTCCTAAACGGGAGTTAAATGTCCACACTTGTTAACGCTCATCAAACTTTCATAAAAGTTCACAGCACTGCACAAAGTTAAAATTTTCACAACGATTGAACTAAACAATGCACCGGCGCGCGCGCCAAGAGTCAAGTGTCACCATCGCTCAATCACTCGAAAAATACTTCCGCGATGTATTTTGGGGGGAAATGGAGCGACGTAATGCCACCTCTCCCCTTGGCGGTCGGAACCGAACTGGCGGGGTGGCCCGGCTTAGCCTGGCAGACGGGTCCACGGGGTGGCTGCGGGGAGAGAGAGGGTGGATAGGGGTGAGGGGCGCGGAGGCCTCCTCCGCTTACCTAGAAATTTCCCCAAAACCAGGGTTTCAGATTGACGAGCCAGGGCTCAAATATTGTTCAAAAGATGTTTTTATTCGAGCTTACGGACGAATTCGACTGAAAAGATGTAGGTACTTTGCAGGTATAATATAAGCTAAGCCTACATTCACATTCGAATGCTTTATCTCAATAAAAAGTCCTTAAATCATCATACATTGTACTTCTATGGAAAACAGTTTTGCTTTGCGATGTTTTATAAACATTTGTTTTTTTTTGGAAATGAAGCTGTAAATACAAGGATTATTAGGAAATCCTGAAGTTTTAACTTCCTTATCTATTTTCGTCAGACGTATTCCAAGTCCAACTACACAAGTTAAATCCCTACCGAAGTATTTCGTGTTCGAAAGCGTTCGGAATGCAAGATAATTCGCTTTCTTCCGAACATTTTCTCTCGTCGGCAACTGCTATTCCTCGATTTTACCCATCGAAAAGGAAGCGCCAAACAAGTGTTTTCAAGTAATCACTTTAAGAGAATCACCGTTTTATACTATTTCTCGCAATATTACCACAGCAAAAGCAACAAAACGAGAAAAAATTTATGATTTTTTTTTTTTAGTAATTAAGTATATTAATGACAAAAATAATATAAGGCGAAAAGATATTCATTTGTAGTAAAAAAATGTTAATAGTCGGTGGGATATAAAAGGTGAAAATCGAATTGGGCATAAATATATGATGTACTCTTATTTTTATCTTGATGTACTCTTATTTTTATTAATTTAATTTATTCACTACTGTCGCTAGATGGCGGTGCTCCGCAACTCAAACACGAGAAATCTTTCTCTATTGAGTTGGGTATTTTTTGTAAAATAAATTTTTACTTATCTGTAATTAGCTATTATATTTGTACTATTAAATATTCTGTACGTATTTATATTAAATAAAAAAAAATAAAAAAAATATATTTATAATAAGTGTGTATAAGTATTGTGAGGATTTTTTTATTAAAGTAAAAAGACTCAAAAATTGTACCGATCAGTTCCTTTAATAATGTTTCGAACTAACACCCTGGTTGTATTTGAGATTAAAAATGTGTCGCCAAACAATCGTCTCATTCAGTAGCGAATTCCTCCGCTTTTGAGTTTACCACTATTTAGATTTTCATTTGGGGGTTGAGGGTTGGTGGGTAGAGTCTCATCACGGAGGATACACACCCCCTGGCTAGCGGGCTGAGTGGGTAGGATCTGAAGAATAATGCGCTACATTGTGTGGCACAATGTAACATATTAGTGCAGTAACAAATAGCGACAAGGGTGGGGTTCCCTCTTGCACTGTTCCTGACCCCGGCCGGGCGACACATCTGTGCATCCACAATTCGGAAGAGGACTTATTCAAAATATTAGTTTAGTCACGTTAATGATTTTTTTTGTAAACAGTCTAGTTTGCCAGGAAAATTTGTTGTCAAGGTACTAAAAATGATGAATCACGGCTATACCTATGATGTCCGTAATTATTTTAAGATATTATTGAATAGACCTTTTCCGGTTTTAGAGCCGAAATATCTAAAACGGATATTACCGAAAAATTATATAAATGTTTATTTAAAATAAAAAAAATAAAAATGTTAGCACCGTACAAGAGTCCCAACTGATCCCAACCGTCTGGAGCCAGTGAGACTATGGTATCCCTGATCGGGATATGTTGTGAGGTTGATGGTAGGGAGGAGAGGAAAGAGATGGGGAATAGGAAGGCGGCTAAGTACCTGAATATTAAAATCTGGTCACCAAACACGGCTAAAGCCATTTCAAGCAACGGTTCGATTCTGAATAGTGGTCTTTCGCTATGCCGATACTGAAAGTATCTATCACCCTTCAATGTACCACAATTATGACATATGTTATTTTTAATTAACACATTGTTAAATAAGACAAATTAATCAAATAAAACTTACTTGCGGGATTTGAACCCTTCACCTCCGGATTACTCGCCGAGGATCATAACCACTCAACCACGGAGGCCGTCATATGGGTAATTACTAATGCTCGTAAGGGTCCTTGATGTGATTTTATCATCTAAACGGCGCTATAAAAATCGTTAAAATATTTGTAGTATTATTTTTAAGTAGGAAAATAAATATGTTTTAAATGGTTGAGAAAACGGACTTAGTTTTTTTATTGCGTATGATACACCAAGATTAAATAAACATGTTTTTTGGAATATCATATATTCTCCCTGCTTCATTCATATTCATACACACTTTTATATTAACCTGAATCTTGAAATGACCCAACTCAAGTATTTCATACACTTGATCATGTCATGTCTTTCTCGGGTGTCCTCGATTTCTTCTACCATCCACATAATTAAGTTATTGCATTTTTTAATCATTAAAACCATTTGTATCTATATTTCTTGCACTAGGCTTTGTGGTAAACTGTTTTCCAGGTAACATACGTGTATGTATTAACACAAAAAATAATTGAAAAGAAATCATTCTTGTTTGGCATATGTCTCGACATTGAGTCGTACGTCTTATTTAGCGACTTAGGGCTACTCCGATCACTCATCGTTATTCCCGTACAATGTCAGAAACTGAGAATAAGAAACTACACTGAAAAATCTTATGGTTTATAATATATATTCATATAGACATAGATCAACAAGTGCTGATTCTGAATATGTATGTTTTTTTATTTAGTATTTGTAATTGTAAGTAGAAATAATAATTCGTTATATAAAAACGATTAAAACGGGCTTTGACAAAACTTAGTCCGCTCCCTCACGGGTCAGTCGGCCGCGTGCATTAAGCCTGCGGGAAATTTTCGACTCGCACGCCACTGATGTGTGCAAATTATTTCAAATGTATTTATGTTTTTTGAATTCCTGTTAATTATTTATTTTGACCGTATTGATTTCATTAAATATTGAAAATATTCTCACGGAACTAAATAAAATTGGTAGTACTAAAGCTGCTAAAGAAGCGAAATTAGAAATTGAAACTATATTAATCAATATAGAAAATTCTTGGAAATTGGAAAAAACAACCTTACCAAACACAATTATCGATCTACAAAATAAAGTGATAGAAAACCAAGAAAATTACATCAGTAAATTAGAAGAATTGATAAAAAAGCATCTAATGAAGATAAAAACCATGACAATAAAACGTATGCAATGGTGGTTGGAGAGAAATCTCATCCACTACCTAAACCTCTTTTTGCTTTAATAATTTCTTCAAAAGAAGATAAGCCTGCAGAGCAAATCGAAAAAATAATAAAAGATAAAATAAAAGTATCTAAACTAGGTATTGGAATCTCAGGATTAAAAAAAACATACCAGAACAAAATAATACTAACATGTGAGAAGTAAAATGATACCGGAAAAATAAAAAACGAAATTAATAATTACCCGGATATTGGAATATACGCTAATGAAGTCAAGAAAAAGAAGCCTTACATTACCATCAAGGGGGTTGATGCCGGCTACAAGGGAGAAGACCTCTTATTCGATAAATCAAAATGAAGACCTAAAATATGCCATGAATTCGGAAACTGATAATGACGCAATTATAATAAAAAAAAGCTGAAGAACAAAAAAACTGATAAATTGTCGAATTTCATCATTCAAACAACACCTTAACTAAGGAAAATAATAATATCGAAAGAAAGGCTCAATATTGGATATACAAGAGCACACGTAGAAGATCCGCTGATATTGCATCAGCTACCATTGCCTTGGTTACGGTCATACATCACTAAGATGCCTGGAAATAATGAAAAGTCCCAGATGCCTCCACTGTGCAGAAGAACATCTAATAAAACATTGCACCAAAAAACAAGAGCCTGCCAAATGCCACAACTGCACAAACAGAAAGGGTTACCAAAATGAACATCCAGCCAATAGTCACTTATGTGAATTTCGCAAGAAAATGCGCAAATGCAAATTGAATATGAGTGATTACGCTAACTTATTTTTTTCCCCTAAATTATGAATAATTTTTTCACTGAGGAATTAGATAAAACCTTTAATATTTCGAAATATATTTGTCATACTTTGAATGATTGTAATAACATCATAGATAAAATACCAAATTCCTTCTCAAAATTACATTTAAATATCAGATCCATGAAAAAAAACTTTAACGAATTTTTATTGTCAATTCATTTATTAAATAATAAACCGGACATTATCGTGTTAACCGAAGCATTTGCTAATTAACAACAGCAATACTTTTTGTATACCGAATTATAACAACTTTGTAACTTCTTATACGATAAACAGAAATAGCGGAATTGTTGTATTTGTGAATTCTTGTTATTCAAATATCACAGTGAATGAAGTACCTACGCAGCGAGTAAATTGTTTAGATATTACTTTAAATGTAAACAAAGTAATAGTTAACATTATTGCGGTTTACCGAACACACGGATCCAATGAATATACTTTTATGGATGAATTCAGAACCATTATTTTATCAACAACAAAATAAACATAACATAATAAAAGCTGGTGATTTTAACATTGACATTTCAAATGAAAATAAAAGCAAAATAAAATCTGAATTTATCAATTTCATGTCTGAAATGAATTTTATATTGTGTATAAAAAATCACACTCGAGAAATGACGGGCCAGCGCCCATCATGTATTGATCATATATGGTGTAGAACAAAAGATACAGACAAAATACATACAATAATATTAAAAAACAATATTACGGACCATCATACATGCATCTACATACAACAAATTAATACAAAGAATAATAAAAATTCGGAATGCTATATAAAAAAGTCAATAAATCATACTAAATTAAGTATAAAAATAACTAAAGAAAATTGGTTTCCCGTATTACAATCCACATGCACTGAAACAAGCGCAATTGTTTTTGATAATATTCCTTTTAATCATATTAAGGCATCAACTGATATTAAAAATATAAAAATAAATGCTAAATTGAAAAAAAATTAAACCATGGATCTCACATGGTTTAGTCGTGTCTTTTAGAAAAAAAAAGAATTATATAGCCTGACTAAAAAATTGCCCTACGATAAAAAAATTATCTCTTTTTTCGAGAAATTTAGGAACAAATTAACCTCTTTAATAAAAATAACCAAAGAAAACTTTTACAAAAAGGAAATTGAAATGGCCAATCGCAATGTAAAACACATTTCAAAAACAGTAAATGAAATAAATAATTAAAAAAATAAAAAATCTCTCATCCAAAAAATTTAAATCGAAAATAATTTTATAGAAGCCATAAGGGAACCGAAAAAATGTGCTAATGCCTTTAATAAATATTTCGCTAGCGTCGGACAAAATTTAGCCATACAGATCGATGAAAAATATAAAATAGATCATTTCGAGAAAGACTGTCCTAAAAAAAATAATCTGTCTGTATTCCAACCGGTAACAATAAAAGATATTGAAAATATTATTAATGATTATATAATTGAAAATACACTTTGTATATACCACTTTACTTAAAATATATTAATATATATTATTAATGATTTAAAAGGTGATTCTGCACGTGATGGAGTCACAGTAGAACTACTGAAACAGTATAATAAATTACTAAGCACTCCAATTGCCCACATTATAAATTTAACTTTGAATAGTGGAATATTCCCATCGGTTTATAAAAAATCTATCGTAACTCAAGTTTTTAAATCTGGCAGCCCTAACAACATAACAAATCATCGACCTATATCTCTCGTATCAAATATTGCTAAAATTTTTGAAAAGGTCGTCAAAAAGCAACTCATGTATTATATTGAAAAAAAAACAAAATACTTAGTCCGAGCCAATTTGGATTTAGAGAGAAATTAGGTACTCAAGACGCCATTGCAGAACTAACTTCAACTATATACCATGCATTGGATAATAAAAAAAAAATGCGTAGGCATTTTCATAGATTTACGTAAGGCATTCGATAGCATCTCACATACAAAACTAATAAACAAATTAAATGATATCGGTATTATTGGCAAGGTTGGGTATTGGTTTCAAAGGTATCTAACTTAAAGAGGCCAAAAGGTCAAATTAAACAACTCATTAAGTGAAGCTGACATTTTAGATTTTGGTATCCCCCAAGGGACTGTCATCGGACCAATTTTATTTATAATTTATGTCAATCAAATGTTTAAATTATCCATTCATGGTAAAATTATATCTTTTGCTGATGACACTGCAATAATTATCGAAAAAAAGATATGGAATGAGATTACCATTGCTGCCAATCACGACATAAATATTTTCAAAGAATGGTTTGATAACAACCTATTATCGCTCAACACAGAAAAAACATATTTTATTCCTTTCTCTCTACAAGAAGAAGTACCAACAAATTTAATTAACGTAACCATTCACTCTAAAAATTATATAAATTATATTATATGTAATACGGACTGTGCTAAACTAAATCAGAAATCTAATATCAAATATCTTGGAATCATAATAGATAAAAATGTTAAATGGAAAGACCATATCAAACTCACCGTTGAACGAGTAAGAAAACTTATATATGTATTCTATAACATACGTAACATATTAAACAAGAAAACAATTAAAATGGTATATTATGCATTAATTCAATCCCTATTGCAGTATGGCATTATTGGGTGGGGAGGGGCCTATAAAGCCTCTCTACAGCCAATAATAACAATTCAAAAAATAATAATTAAAAACATCATTAAAAAACCATACGCCTTTCCTACTAAAGAGATATTTCGGAAATTCAATGTACCATCCATTACCGAACTGTATAAAAGAAACGCCTTACATCAAATTTACAAAGAATTTTTCATCAATAAAATTCACTCCACTGACAGTATAAGCAATAGATTTAAAACTAATGGTTTGATAGCCATCCCAATGTTAAGAACGACCACGGCCCAGCACCACTATTTGTATTTAGGTATAAGATGGTTCAATATATTATTATCTAAAAACAAAATTAGTATAACCGACACTTTAACACATGAACAATTTAAAAAGCAAATTAATTCCCTGAAATTAGGTAATGATATATTGTACCCTTAATAATGTACCTAGCGTATAAATTACTATTTGGTTAATTATTATTATTAGTCTAAAAGTGTTTTGTTGATTTACGTTTATATTTATTTAATAAGTTTTTAATTTTAATTTCATATTACCTACTCTAACTAGGTATTCATTTTATCTTATGTTTGTAAATACTCCTCCCATAACCACGAGCTACTGGAGCTCAACTTATGGAGAGTAGAATAATAATAAGGAAAAAATCATGTATATCATGTATTATGTTATAATTTTGTAATTTTTTTGTAATAAATAAATAAATAAAATAAGAGGAACGGCTGCGCGGTCTGTTATACACAAAACTTAATTTTGGATATGAGGACAAAATACTCACCTAAACTTAATGATCTTTTTTTTCATCAAAAAGTGTAGTAAATATATAGTACGGATTAGAAGTAATTTATTTATTTTTGTTTTATATTATGAAATATATGCCATTAAGGGAATTAATTTTTCGCGATTTTAGAGGCACCTTTAACAATTGTTTGGGGGCTAACGGTGATTTAAAAAGTTTTACCCCGTTTGCTTTGAAAACACAATGAAATATAATTTATTTTTTTTAAATAAGCATTATGGTGGACTTTTAATTTAAATTAAAAACGACCAATTTACGTTGGAACATAAATTTGCCGTACTTAATTTAAAATATCGATCCGAAAAAACTTTTTTTTTTTTATATTTTTATTTACGTAATCATATTTACATAGCAAATACGATATTAAAAAAAAGCGATAAACCCGCAAATAATTCTCTAAATTGCCTCTAAAATTATGTAAATTTATTTTTTCCCATGGCACATACTTCATAATTTAAAACAAAAAAGATGTTTACTAATCCCTTCAATTTAAAAAATATATCGTTCAATTTGGATGGGTATTTTGGCCTAAAATTCAAAATTAAGTAATATATGAAACAGGCAGCGCAGCCGTTCCTCTTAATAATGACGCCACAAAGTGAATACCAATCTTTTGAAGAAATTATAAAAGAATAATGTACTAATTAGGGACACGCTGTCAATATTACAGTATTTGATTGGTGGTAACGAAATACATTACAACCTTTTTTTTTCAAATTTCGTACATAATTTCACACTTCAAGACATTTTGTGGAAAAAACAATTGTTTTTAATTACGATCTTACCGATTCCCGCAATTTAATTTTTTTTTTAATTAGTCGTTTATTGAACAAGCCTATATACATGTTCACATCCAATACCTCCGTTAACTGTATACTTTCATTACTCTAAAATGGGTACTTACCAACCTCTGTACTTTAAAATCTATTCGAATTTTACCACCGAAAATGAAAGAAAGATCCATTTCAGAAGTCCGCGATTATTCTCATGCTTTTACCGGTCAGCATCCAAAAATATCCACTTTAAAGTCTGCTAAGGCAAGAAATATTATGTATGATATACCTTTGTATTATATACGGGTAGTTAGGAAAATGCACAACGTTTTAGGAGACAAATTTCCTTTAATATTTTAAATTCGTACTGGAATTTTAGGTAAAGCGTTCAAAATTGCTTTCACTGGTTTTCAAACAGCATCTATTTTCAGACAATTCGGTATGTTTTCATAGAATTTAAAAGAAAACAATTGTGAGGATTTTTGTATTTGAAACCATATACATTTTTCCTGATTACCCGTGTCGAATTTACATACAAATTATTTGTAATATTGATTGAGTTAGCAAACTACGAAGTGATGTTTTGGGCCATTTTTGAGTGATGGCCCTTAACAGTATATTCGGATGTTGGATTTATTTAAGGCATATTTTTAAGAACCCTGAAATAATTTTAAAGAATTTTACGCTTGTTCATTTTTCTCCCGCAAACGAGCAACAAACGATATGTCAACAATTATTGAAAACATTAATGCATTAGTCAATATTCCGGTATGTTGCTCGTTTGCGTGTTTTTACAACTAATTGGGAATGTAATATCAGTTGTTATCATTATTTAGAATTGTAGGTAAATAAAATATCAAATAATTCGATCATTAAGTGCAATAAAAATTACCAGATTCTTTACTCTATTTCTCCCTGAATTAGTTTTATGGAAACATTATTTACCAACGAATAACTGGAAAACTCGTGGAAGATCTGGAATAAAAAAAAGGTGACGTATTTTTTTATCTGGTTAAATATTTATTAGATGTCAAAGCTTTATAGCTCACCACGAAAATGGCGTTATGAGATAAAAATAGTTCCAGAAATTCCACATCTTTAAGCTTTTTCCTCGTATGTGTAAAATTTCGGGAAATTTTTTAACATACCTCATATCAGGAAATTTGTAGTGCAATATGTTTCACTGTTCTCACCGAGGTCTTGGAAATTAAAAAAAAAAGTAACTCGAAGCCATAAAATAAAGAATAAATACTTTAGACAGACACTTTACTAAAGTTTATCCGTTTAGTGGTGTGTGACAATACAAAACCTCGAAATCCGCCTGTCCCCGCAATCACTCCGCTTTGGGGTACATCTGAATTAATCAGCGCTCTATGTACATAAATTATTAAAGCCGTACCGACTTGACCGGGGAAGGATTTTGCGTCTATTCTCTGCCGGGACACGAACTGGCAATGAATCATTAATTTCACCAGAGTTGGAAGCAACTTGTACTGAATACAATCGGAGAGCCTCGCCGTAACAGACACCTTATAAATAGGGGAGGTTCTGAACGAACGCGAGTCGTACGGAAGTGCCGAAGATTGTGTAATTTATTCACTTAACTTGATGATTGAATATTACGATCGTTGATATATTCTTTTATTCATTAGAACTGAAAAAGTTATAACTTGTAAGGTTGCAACGAGTGGGTGTAACAGAAGATAATTGAAGCAAGGAGTAAAAACCAAGATAGAGTTTTATGGTGGTCCATCCACTCCGCGGAGAAAGACGTAATACTGAATTTACTCATTTATTTTTTGTTGTTATTTTTTTGTAAGTTAAAGTTTCATTTTTGAATATTGAATGTATATACCCGTAAATACCCTTCCATTGTGAGCGTGTTGAAAATTTTCTATCAACCGATTTGTGCATGTAAGTAACAAAGTATAATGTACCTACCTAAGCACTTGTTAGTTGTGCAATCCTTATATTGCCTTTTCGAAAAACTTTATCAACGAATATTTCCAATTAACTTCGTTTTTAAACTAGAATTATGATATTATAAAAAATACTAGTTAAAAAATGAGTATACTAAAACACCGTAGTTCTTGTAGTACTGTAATAAGCTGCACGAAAGAACGGAACACTTTTTTAATATTATATGTAAATGTATCAAACTTACTTGTGTATTTTGCGATTTAATGCATAATTATCCATAATAAAGTATTCCTCTAAGAGTCTCACGAAAACTATTAAGATCAAATAAAGTCGATTTTTGATAATATGTTACGTATTTTATATAATGTTTTAAAACATATGTTTTGACTCATGGGATGTTAGCCAATAACTCCAAATTTAAACTTGTCGTGCTTTAAGTTTGAAACTGCTCATCAGAGTGATTGCAAACTGGACTATTGCACAGTAGAGCGAAGACCCGCAAATGAATATCCTGCTCGGTCCAGACTACTCCTGAAATGATTAGCCTGATTTCTATAGACCTTGGTAATTCAGAGAAATCAAAGATGGTTTCTTGTGCACTTGGGGGAAATCTCATCATTTCATCTACCAAACTTTACAGAGCTCCTGTTGAATGGCGATAAATGGGTTACCTAAACATATATCCCCCCCCCCTTTATACAAAAAACAAAATAATTTAAAAAAATTTGTAATGTGAGTTGTTATTTATTTAAATATGATATTTCAACAACTAGTTGTGATGCGAAATGTTTAATTTACCTAAATATCAAATATCAAATAAATATCATCAATACTTTGAAGAGGTCTTCGAAAGCAACCCGAGTGATAGTGATTCCAGTGGCGAGTCAGGTATGAATGACGATGGCGTGAATGTTCCCAAAATCAGCATGGATGAAATTAAGAGATCAATTAAATGTATGAAGAATGGTAAGGCTGTTGGTTTCGATAATATTGCTGCTGAATACTTTAAAGGAAATAGCCGTATAATTCTCACATGGTTACAAACTTTTTAACCAGTGTCTAGAGGAGGGTTACACCCCATTAGATTGGAGAAGGGCTGTGATCATGCCTCTATACAAAGGTAAAGGGTCACGCATGGAATGTGGAAATCACAGGGCTATTAGCCTGCTAAGTTCAGTTGGAAAGCTGTATGGTAGGATATTGGTTGAAAGGGTACAAATGAAAACAAAGGATAAAATATGGGATGTGCAAGGTGCACTTATGAGTGGAAGGGGATGCATGGATCAGATTTTCTCGTTGCGTATGCTCACAGAGAAGTTTCTGGCAAAAACCAGAAACTTTTCTGTGCTTTTGTAGATCTACAAAAAGCATACGACCGAGTTGACAGAAAAAAGTTATGGAAGGTGTTATCCAAGTATGGAGTGAATACAAATCTTATACAGGCAATCGCATCTCTGTACGAGGGAAGCGTTGCATGTGTTAGGGCAAACGGTGATTTTATGGGGTGGTTTGACATCAAAAAGGTGTTAATCAAGGCTGCGTAATGTCACCGTGGTTATTCAATCTATACATGGATAATTGTATGCAAGAATTGAAAGAGGTGGGTCTGGGCGCGAAAATTAGTAGTCTGCAAGTATGTTGTCTGTTGTATGCTGATGATGTGGTGCTGATTGCTAATAGAATAGAAGATCTACAGTCCCTCGTATCTAGGATGAACGAAGTATGTATGAAGAATGAGCTAATGATGAATGTAAGTAAGTCTAAAGTCATGGTGTTTGAAAGAGAGAGTATGAACACAGTGTGCAATATAGTTGTGAATGATGAATACTTGGAGCAGGTAGATGAGTTTGTGTATTTGGGAAGTATGTTTACAAGAGATGGAAAGACTGATAGGGATATTGAAAGAAGGGTGAATGCAGGAAACTCCATTAACGGAGGACTGAACGCGATTGGCGCAAACAAAAAGTTGTCCAAGGAAACGAAGCTAGCAGTCCACAATGGAGTGCTGATACCAACCTTGATGTATGGCAGTGAGGCATGGAACTGGCAGAGGAAGGATGAAAGTAGACTGAATGCTGTAGAAATGAGATCTCTGAGACGAATGTGTGGTAAAACCATGTATGATCGAGTGAAAAATGCTGAGATTCGTAAAGAATGCAAGGCTGATGTAAGCGTAGTGAGCAAGATTAAGAAAGGGACGCTTAGATGGTTTGGGCATGTAGAGCGAATGAACGAATAAAGGAGTGTAAGGAGAATATATGACGCGAATGTGAATGGAAGAAGAAGCCGGGGACGCCCGAGGAAGACATGGCACGATCAAGTGAATCAAATACTCGAGTCGGGACATGTCAGAAGTCGGAATAATAGAAGAGAATGTCTGAGGCGTTGTATGAATGTGAATGAAGCATGAAGTGTATGCCAAGATCGAGTTGTTTAGCGGTCCGTCCTCTCTGCCTACCCCTGCGGGGAAACGGCGTGATGGTTAGTTAGTTAGTTAGTTAGTTATCATTTGAAGCAGAACCGCAGTGTAGATGTACTCCCGCAAATACGCAAACGGGTTGCGTTATATACTCAGATATCTTACAAGACAAGATTTCTACAAATTTGATGCATTCTATCAAACAAGATACTATAAGTTGTCGGATTCGGGGTTAGTGTAATCTTGTATTCGTCAGAAGCTTGAGAGTTACGTAGTGTACGTAATACATAACGTTGATCTTAAAATTATTGTAAAATGTATTCGTATATGCTTTTATTATGCCGAGGATGAAATATGTTTTTCATGTTTCCAATACAAAAAAACTTCAAACCTACAAATTTATAAAAAAAAACACATATCTGGTTTTCATTTTCTTTTAAAGGTTTCGTACATACTTTAAAACTTTAAATACCACTGCAGAATCTTATACTCGTGGCGTATTAGCCATCGCAAATAAAACTATTTTTTAAATTTTATAATGACTGTTATTATTATTCACTTTAAAAACAGTTTTTATATAAATTTTTATATATATATCTAAAGAGTTCGATAATGCCATTGGAAGGCGAACACACGTCACGCGTGATAATAATTATCTATCAGAACTTTATTTATAAATAAACCGTTTTTTAAATGCAGTAATAACAGTTTTTATAAAATTTTAAAAACTTTAAATAAAAATAGGAGTTCTACCAATTAAACTTGAACACAATAAAATACTGTTAGAATGAAGAGAAATATTTTCCAAGAAAACCTCAAATTCCAACAACTTTAACAGTTTTGACGTTACCGAAACTTAAAGGCTACATAAAATGTTGAAATAATGTTAACAGCACTTTATTTTAAAGCATTGATAAATAAATCAAGTACAAATGCATCACATGTAAGGAAAAATATCTATTTTTTACGAAATACGTTCCTCATTCCAGTCCATAAACACGCATCGTTATTGTTATAAAAATAGATCGATTCCGAAATGATTATAGATGCTATGCACCCCACACACACACACCCTTACACGGAGCCTACATCCTACACGTAGGGGTGGTAGGGAAGTATTTAATTTCAGGCCGAAATAATAATATGCGCCAGTGCACTATTGTGAACCTTCACACATGGACGCGCGTGCGTCGAGCATTCATCCCTCGCATCAGCCCCTAACCAGGGGTGCGCTTTTCAATAACATCAATTTATTTTAATAATCAATCAATTGGTTTTAAATTTATGTGACAGCAATTTTTTTGATGCCCTGCTCAAATAAATTAGGTATTATGATTTCACGTCTTGCTGTTTAGTGGTTGGCGCTAACAAAAAGTTGTCCAAATAAGCAAAGCTAGTAGTCCACAATGGAGTGGTGATACCAATCCTGATGTACGGCAGTGAGGCATGGAACTGGCAGAGGAAGGATTAAAGTAGACTGAATGCTGTAGATATGCGATTTCTGAAGCGAATATGTTGTACAACCATGATGAACGATCGTATGAAAGATGTTGAGATTCGTAAAGAATGCAAGGCTGGTGTGAGCTTAATGAGTAAGATCGAGAAAGGGACGCTTACATGATTTGGGCATGTAGGGCGAATGAACCAAAAAAAGAGTGTAAGGAGGTTATATGACGCGAATGTGAATGGAAGAAGACTTGGCACGGCCAAGTGAATCAAATATTTGAGTCGGGCCATGTCAGAAGTTGTAATAACAGAAGAGAATGTATGAGACGATGTATGAATGTGAATGAAGCAAGAAGTGTATGCCAAGACCGAGTTGCTTGGCAGTCCGTCCTCTCTGCCTACCCCTGCGTGGAAACGGCGTGTTGGTTAGTTAGTTAGCTGTCATCGCGATGGACATAAATGGAAATAAACATCGGGGCTTTGCAATTAGTTGCTTTAATATCATAAAATTCCATAAAATGTATGTTTACAAATCGGGCAGTGCTTAAAAATACATATTCGAAACTATAAATATAATTAATAAACGTATAAGAATGTCAGTTTGTGTGGAATTTTTCGGATGACAATATCAGCGTTTATAGTATTTAACACAGCAATTATTTTGTCAATCACTAGACAAAAAATTGTTTTGCCATTGAAAATAAATGAAGATATTGATATATTCTGCTGGGATTTCATTTTAGGAAATTGTTTAAAAAATAGCAAAATAATCAAATATCAAATATTATACACATCAATTACAAGTGGGACAAGTTGGAAGTATGACAAGTTGGAAGTGGGACATGTTGGAAGTGGGACAAGTTAGAAGTGGGACAAGTTGGAAATGGGACAAGTTGGAAGTGGGACAAGTTGGAAGTGTTACAAGTTGGAAGTGGGACAAGTTGGAAGTGGGACAAGTTGGAAGTGGGATAAGTTGGAAGTGGGACAAGTTGGAAGTGGGACAAGTTGGAAGTGGGACAAGTTGGAAGTGTAACAAGTTGGAAGTGTGCAAGTTGGAAGTGGGACAAGTTGGCTGTGGAACAAGTTGGAAGTGGGACAAGTTGGAAGTGGGACAAGTGTCCCGGAGGAGATTTTTCACAAAAAAACGGTGCTATGCTAATTATATAATTTATTTTCATAAAAAAAGCAATCACTTATTGGTCTGAGGTCAATATAAATAAAATAAAAACATTGTTATAAACCACGAATTTATTGTATTTTTACGCCACCCGGTATCGCTTAGATTAGGCTTCGTAATGGCAAATAAAATAACTAAAGAATAATATAGAGTTATCAACTTGTTTTTTTTTTATTTATTCGTCAAAGTTATTGGAACGACGCAGTTTTGGATTCAAATCGTCGCAATAACATTAATGGATCATCGATATTTTTGCGCCCCTTACTCCATCTCCATACTAGTTCCACCCCCTAACCGCGCAGTTTTGTAACACAACTACTTATTTTTTATCAACCACCCTCACCCCCTGGCTGGGACTAGGAACAGGGAAGGTACTTGCACTATCAGAAGAACGTTCGTGTTCCAGTATTTTGGAGGATGATTGAATACAGCTCACGTTCTGAGATAAATAGTCCGCGTTGTACAGTGTTCTGGTTTACTAGTCCTCCGAAATACATGCACGGGATTTTGGCATGCAGAACATTTGCGTAAAGGGAATATTTTGAATTTCAAATAACGTAGAAATAAGATGTTGATACCTGAGCACATTCTTCGTGACAATCTGCGATTATATTTCAAAATGAAAGTGTTGCAATACCTGAACTTTATTATAAATTAATCAAGTAAAGGAAAAATTGAAATATAATTCTTCTGTAGCGAATAAAATCGAGCATTTAAGCATGTATTTATGAAAAAAAATCACAATATTATTTATAAGTCTAAACTCTGAAGATATTATGACACTACAAACTGGAGATTGGTGAGCTTTGACGTCTATGACAAAAAAAGTTCTGTCTGAATTTTATTAATCAACTGTCTCTATCTATCTTCAGATTTCATTGTAATTTCCACCATGAGCTAAAGGATATTAATTTTTCTTGCAAAACTGATAGGCAAAATGCAATATTATATAATGTTCTATAAGAAGAACTATTGAAAAAAAAATTGTGTGTTTACAAACAATAAAATACAATACTTAAATATATATATATCGCTTCCCGATTGTTCTAGAAAGACTTCTTTATGTTACTGACGAATTATTTGGACCATACAACAGAAGGGGAGAATAATGGTGCAGTATATTGAAAGGGAGTCGGGTGGCGATAGAAAATATATTTCCCTTCTCCTCGTCTTGCATGTGTTGTTTGAATTTTAATATTCTCTCTGTTTCTTAGCGCGACAAATCAACTCCAGAGCATATGGATATCAAACAAAGAATGGTTATTTCATACAGAGAGCACTGATTTCCGCACATGGCACCCTTTACACTCTTGGTAAATACATGTAATGGATACTTTAATAAATAATCAAAATATTGTACGTCAGCATTTACTAGAAAAATTTTAGCAGGTTCAACAAATTATTTTGTAAGAAAAAATGAGTTGGGTTCATTTTTTGCGTTTGAATGGATCAAAGGATTGCCGACGAAAACGGTTAAGTGTAAAGGCAAATCATTTACAGGAGCGCACGTTTGAATGCATTTGTGCACGCTGATAGTGGTTCACATTGGTTCAAAATAGTTTGGAACACTCGCCCGCAGTTTCCCTCTACGATTCCACGATACAGTGCAACACAAAACAAGCAAGAATCTCTGTAAAATTATTCTACTGCACTCATTTCGTTATAGATAATTTTGACTTCTCCGTTTAGACAAACACAATAATAATAATAAAATAAAAACGTTTTTTTTCCTTTTTTAAAAAGAAAGACAAATATTCCCTGGTTACGAATAACCTGACAATATTTGAAAATCTCCAACTACCATCACAGTAAGCGGAAGATGTTTGTTGGTTGTGTCGTAATGGAGGAGTTAGCCAGCCGAGGAATTGAAGTCACGACGCCTGGGTGAGACCCAAACGCGATGCCACCGCGATGACCTTTATTTATCAATAAGCTGTTATTTTACTGTTTTTAAAACGTATTATGTAGTTTTAGTCATTTACAAAAAGGTCACTGCTCAGCTATACATTTCGGAGCCCGGAGTGCAGCCGATTTTCATGTAAACATTTGCTTGTAAAAAGTTTTTAGAAACTTTGCATGCATTTTCCACAACATTTACGGAATATTAATATTTTCGGAAGTGTACTAAAACCCCTTTTCTTGGTTGTACTTACGATTATATTAACGCATAAATAATTACACCCATGAACTGCAAGTAGAATAATACAGAAATATCATCTATTTCATGATCTCCGCAATCCCCATGCATTGGGCAGTTAAATATCATTTTCCCTTTTTTTCATATTTGCGAAAGAAAAATCAGCCTGACACTACAGTTCTGTATCTGAAAAAGCACGGCTAGTAACAAGCCGTAACAAGTTAAATATTCAAAACCTTCCAGTACCGGTTTTAATCTCGACTCTGTCGGCTTAAAAACTGTGCTTTTAAAATGAAACAGACTTTCATAAAATAAACAACATTGATTTATGGTTGCGCATTATAAAGATGATGTAAATTAAATACGATGTGTGAATTCGAACGACTAATTATTAATTAAGTGTTTAAGATTTCTATTATTATTCCTACAGTAATTGTAAAAAACAACCCCATATTGTTTTTATTTTGTCTAAAATAAATTATAGTTCCATCAAATTGTTTTAGAAGATAAGGTACCTTAATTTTTCCAGACGGTTTTTGTTTTTCGTGTTAATAATTTAATGGTAAAAAAAGTTTAATTTACGATATTTGAAAATTTTACCAAATTATTAATAACTACGTATTATAATTTGGTAAAATTAATATTATAACTACATATTTTACAAATTTATTGAAATACGTTTTTCAATTTTAAATGGTGTTCGTGAATGAAGATAAATATACCTTATTAAATCATAAAATTGTTCATTGAAATATTTTTGGAAAGTGTGCATAGTAACGTTTTATCGCAAATAATTACTGTAATGATCCCCTTAATAAAACGATATTACTCTAACTACCAACATTTGAAAACTAAGTAAAAAATCGCTACGGATACTATTCACGAATTGCACAAAAATATCTTAAATTTATTAAAGTGTTCATTTCTATTAGTTGGCCTAGCGTAGCTGGAAATATTTCTTGTCATTTGGGCCCCTTCACAGCGGTCTATCACTTTGCTTGATTGAGTCGTCATCCGCGAGGGGAAACCTGAGATTTTATGGTCGGATTAAATGAATATAAATTCCAGCCCCGCACATTGCATTGTTGAATCAAACTCTTCTGTTCTTCGATAAAATTGTCTAGCATGTCCATTCGGGCGAAACAAAGATAAAGTTTTTATATTGAAAGGGCTGATGGATTTCTCGGAAGACCGTGTTTAAAAGTTTATCAAGAAGCTTAAGAAGTATTTTTACGAAATTAATCTCGAAACAAAGTTTTAAAATAAAACAATGAAGCCTTATTAAAAGTTAATTAAATTGAATCTCTTCGAGATTAAGAACGAAAATATTTTTTACCGAATTTATCGCTAAAAATATTCTTAAATTAATAGAGACCCTTTTCGTCAAGCAAAAATTATTTCCAACTTCTTCTAAAATTAGGTATTTTACTATTGACGATTATTAAACATTATGGCAATCCGTTTATTAGTTAGCGATCTATGAAAATGTACATTACATTCAGTATTTAAAAATCTGCTCAAGTCGGGGACGCCAGAAGAAAACATGGCACGATCAGGTGAATTACATACTTGAGATTGGTCATGTCACGAGTCAGAATAACGGAAGAGCATGTATGAATAAAGTAAGGAGCGTGTGCCGAGACAGAGTTGTGTTGTTGTCTATTCTTTCTGCCTACCCTTGCTAGGAAACGGCGTGATAGTTAGTTCACACATTACTTTTAGAAATTGTAGTAAAAATGTTTTGCTTTTTTATTTACTGTAACAATTTGATATTGCTCTTCTAGAAAATGCTTAAAGAATGTAAAAGTTCGCACACTTAATTTAAATACATTAATTTAATTTTGGATATATAATATATCATCATATTATGTATACTCGTATACAGTATTCAGTTTAACATGAATAGTTAAATGTGTGGATTTGTAATAGTAAGCATTTCTAATTTAATTACCTCTTCTGAAACTACCCAAAAATCAAACCGCAATAAAAGAACGTTCATGGATCCAGAAGTGTTTGAAAAGTGCATAGTGTTTGTTCAACCCAACCATAAACGTAATGGCATATTTTGTTTCAGTGTCAATCAAAAGTGTGAGAGTAAATATAAAATAAGCCATATCCAAACAAGGCCAGTAATATATTCCGTTCCATGGAGGTACCTACCCCGGCTCTACCCGAGTAGCTACTTGCTACCCCCGTTGTACCGCGATACCCTAGGTACCTACCGACCTACCCCCGACTAGACCCATTTGCTCCCCCACGGATGATATGGGTTATTATAGTATCTACTTATTTTTCTTATGTAACAAATAATGTCATTGCTTAAAAAATACAATAGGCGCGAATGAGGGGAAGTATTTTGTTTATTTTTTTAAATGTATTCTTTACATTCTTGTTGGTATAACATTAGTGTTGGACATCTCGTTTTAAAAATAATTAGGCTTGTAAATTTATGGATAGATCCACCCTGACTGTTGAGTTCGTTATTCATGTCTAGTTCGGAGAAAAAATTATTTACCCAAAAACGATAAAATCAAATCGATTGCAATCCAATCTATGGAAAATAAGCGGTAGATAGAAATGCTGTGTTTGATCTTCTGGCATTTCAATAGAAGGTGCTCAAAAGAAGTATCGTTGTTGATTTCTTCCAGACTGATACATTTGAGAAACACTCCTAACGCGTGCCCAACATGTATACATGGTCAACATTTGTCGCATGACTACGGGTCGTTTTAACGACTTACCGACTTTTCCATTTTTTTACCTTTTGCAACATGAGTATCTTAAAGACCCGGAATAAATTATTTCCATTTTACAGACACAAACCAAAACAAAAACACGGAAAAGAGCACCGGATCTAAATTTTAGAACAATTTAAATGCATACTTACCTGATTAGTTCGTGGCAGTCATTGTACAGAAAAACGCATATTTCAAGTACAAATTCGAACACTCGTATTCGAACGATTTTATCAAACGGTAGACACAGAATTTCACTGCACAGAACTCTCACCAACACTGAATGGCTTTCAATGTTTTAACATTGAAACAGAGGGGAGATGACTTCAATTTCCACATTAATTCACAGGGGTACTTTTTTAATATCAAAAGTAAATTCTGTCCTCCGCGAAAAAAGTTTCAGAGAGGGTTTTCAATATATTTAGATTTATATGCCGAGCGTTGTAAATTTATAACTACACAAAAATAGCAAAAAATGAGCACTGTTCATTAATCTAACCTAGAAAATCGGCTTGTTTGTACCAGCAAAAAATCTCGAATGGTGAACACTATCGTATGGAGATTTGCACAGCTTTTGCCTTTAATTTCTAGGTCAACTAAAACATTTTCCTCTAACAATTTCATTTCCATAATAAGGTCTGCGAGTTTTATATATCTTATATATTGATCGTCTCCAAAAACTAGGTACATTGCAATAGGTGAAGATCATATAGTAAAATAATACCAAAAGTTTTGTTACTCAAGCGAAGCTGGATATCAACTAATATAAATAAAAATAATAATAAAAAATTACAAGAGGAATACTTTATAATAACATGGTATTAAATAATCTTACACTCGAGTTTTTAAATAATAGGATCTAAAACTAAAATGCCTGCACAGGTAGAATATTTGTTGTCTTAAGAGTAGACAAGACAACAAGTATGAAGCTCGTTACACAGGGCGAATATACTATATATTAATATGGTACGCCGTATCTCACGATAACGCTCGCCATCCAATGCCATTAGTTGTCACAGACAGGTAATATAATATATATTTATAGGTGGGCGTAGCCTAGTTGTATTCCTTGATAAGCAGCCCGAGTCATATGTGTAAAATATATATATTTTCCCCACTCCCGCCGCACCGTGCTCCCCTCCCACCAATATAGGCTTGCACGTATTTTCCGTATCAATTTATTGGAATAATATATTGAAGCTTATAAACCTAATTGTAATTTTTAATCTTTAAGGCAAATAATACTAACAAACTGTAAATGGAAAATGAAATATAAAAATATATCCCGGATGCGACTTATACCCTTTTCTGTATCCTGTTTCATTTGAGATTTATTAATATTAACCTCTTCAATGATTACATAACATATATTTTACATCGGGAGATATATACATAAATTTATCGTGTGTAACAGGCTTTAACATTTTAATAAATATATATTTTTTTAAAAGAGATATCTGAAGTTTTAATTAATTGTGGCGGTAATATTGTCATTTAAATTGTCTATGGATATATCCAGAAGTTTGTAAGCAGCATTGGACCGAACGCAATGGCAAGATTTTTATTTCCGGCATGCAAACGTAAAAAAAAAAATACTATAACCGTCGCCTTTAAATTAAATCCGCCGTGGCTGAAGTGCCTATCTGATATTTTTAGCGTCCGTTTAGCGTGAAGAGATAAAGGCCATTTATTTCAGTTACGAGTCCCCGTGTGTATTCGCTGTGACAACATTTTATATTCCGATTTGTTACGGAGGCTGTGCTGTGACGGTATATATCTTCATTACGGATTGTTTGCGATTAGATTAGCAGATAGTTGTGTCACATTTGCGAGTCGCGTCATCGTCCGGGTCGGGAAAACGGGGACAAGATTTTATTAGATTCGCATAAACGGGACAAAACTCTATTCAGCTAGAGTGGGAGTAATGTAATTATCTACAACGAGAAGTGATTTATAAAACAGGGTTTGTTTTTATGGAAAAAGAGTTATAACTATTCGTAGGAAAGTATTTATAGATTCAATCAATTCAACTCACGCGTCGAATTCAAAACATAACAAAAGTTTTTACTAACTTTTGAAATTAGACTCTGTACTTATAATTTAGTCTAGTCGTATTTATATTATAAAAGTGACATAAGTTTTTTCGCTAGAATGGGAGTAATGTAATTAAATTTGTAAGCGATTTATTAAAAAAAATATATGTCCTTTCATGTAAAGAGGCTATATTTACTCGTGTGAAATCCGATCAGTGATATTTACCGAAGATAAGTTTGAGCAATTAATTTTTTTCTTCATATAAAGCATTTCGTTAGGTGCTGTAATGATATGTAGATGTCTTTAAAGAGGGGAAATTTTAATAGATACATTAATTCCCCGTAGGTACACCCTGTCCAAATTTGTAGGAAAGAATGAATTATTTCAATCAGTGGTATTTAGTCAAATTATGTTTAGGAAAATTAAAAAAAAATCACGCATGTAAGTTTGTCATTACTTAGAAAGTTATCTAGTTGCTTTTATGGGAACATTATTGACATAACTTCTCGTATACCTTGTCCAAATCAATAGCCTTTTAAGGGGTTCGAAATTGCAAAAAACTGCTTTGTTCGAAGGTTTATAGAGGTAGGGCCAGCGTCTACATGTTTTATAAGAAGACGTGCCTTTATGGGAGTGCTCGTGTTTTTGCGTTCGAACACTCACTGCCTGGTAATCTTAAAGTGGAATGTATGAATATGCATTAAAAATGCATGAAAAGAATTTGAATCAGTGGAAATCTCAGTAGGAAGCTGAGACACACGTAGTTCGTGAAGTTTTGTGTGAATATTTTATTATTCATTCTCTTGTAGGCGCCGCGAGTACAGAGTACAGTGCGGCTAGGAGGTTTCACACCTTTGTATGCACGATGTACGTTGAGAATATTTAAATATTAACTTTGACTGCGCTGGAAGTTTTAAATGGGATTTAGCGGCACGGTGTATTTCTTATTGTAAGAGAAAACATCACTGGGAATGTTTTGTCTTATCGGAGTCCCCAAGAGCCTGAATTCAGTAGATCTGCGGAAAATCGAGGATCAGATTTTATTATTAAATGTAGACAAAGCTATCTTTTGTATATAAGGAACATGAAATTCTCTTTAAAATTCTCTCAAAAGCGTGGCACTGAGAAGATCACCATTTCTGAAATGGAGTGCAAATAACGTTTTTTGAATTTATGTTAAAGTTCAATGAATGTATTTTAAGCGTGACTTCTGGGTACAGAGAAACAGCGAGCAAAGCACACCCACAAAGCTTTTCATTGAGTTACACATGGAATTTAATAGTTTTCTATGTCATCAGCGCTAAATAAATATACATTGATATCCCAAACAGATAAATTTAACATATTACATTTATGGGGTCTTCACAATTTTCTCATTAGCGCTTCCTGCAGGGAAACTCTTTAAAGCGACATCTTCATCTAAAAGTGATAAAAGGTTTTCCCCTCTTGCCGCAGCATCATTCTCATGTATCAATGTTAGTTTGGTGGACCTCCATACATGGTATCTTATAAAGAAGAAAACCCAAGAAAAAACTTTCAAAAGGTGTACTCTAACGTGAAATTTACACATATTTTTAAAACAATGATATTTTTCAGTTCACATAGTCAACTTCCATTGCCACAGATTTTAGAAATATAAAGTGTAATCGTATCAATAGAGTCGCTAAAATGTTTGTTTAAGATTAATCAATTGTTTAAAATAAATTATTCATAAAACAGAACGGTGACTATTTTTTGACGCATGTCTGAAAAATAGTCACCGGTAAACTTTCCGCAATTCTTCGTAATTTTTTGTTTGTTTTACTTCCATTATTATAATATTATAAAATGAAATAAAAATACAAAATTTATTTATAAAAAAGTAATTTACCAACTAAAAAATCGACGCAGGTGCCTACCGAAAATCAATAAACTTTTAAAATCATTCCTTGCCGGTGTTGTCAACTGACTTAATATATTTTTAATTATTTAAATATTTCTGTAAATATACTAAACACAGAGTTCATGATTTAGGTTTTCCTCAAAAATACATTTACGTTTTGGATAAAATAATTAAAGAATATAATTATTTATCGAACGAAATAGAAAAAAACGTTTTGTCAAAAAATCGGCAAAAAGGTATTGATAATATATAATAGCTAAACGAATACTCCAGGTTAATTATAAGATTGAAAGCAACAAAATTTTCGTGAATATCCGCTTTTTATTCAATTTAGATGTACATATACGTATATCTGTGTATGTAACACGTAAAGTGGTGCGGTAGTGACCGATAAGGGTACGGGGTTTGCTCATTGTGTCACGATGCGCGGTCGTTAGTAATAGGCGGCGGTCTGCTTGGTGTAATGGACGTATCGTACGTTTTATGCTTGGCCGATGTTTTTTCCTCGTTTTCAGCACACTTATACACAATATTTTAGTACCATTTATACAATGATTTACATAAGTAATAAATGTTAACTATTCATTTTTATACAACTTAAAAATTACACAATTTTATATGTGTACTATGTAAACTGAGTGTACAGCACCGGAGCGGGAGAGTATATCACCGTAAGGGAAGGGTTTCCTATCAAAAACCAAGTTTAAATTGATACTGCGAACCAATAAAACCTCACGTATATTTGCAGCACGCTGTCAGGAAATCTTACGCCGCCCCGGCGTGAGTGATATTGTACCATAAGTTGTAAGGTGGTTGGTTGGTTAGTTGGTTGCCCGGGTGGTTGGCTGGTAGAGGTAGCGACAGAGGGATCGCGGGGCCCCGGCCTTGCGCGGGCACAATCACCAGACCGAATAAGCCGGGATTATCACTGCATATTTCGAAGATGAGGGGGCACGCTTCAACGGAGAAAATTGTAATCGAGAACTGCAACACGGCGGGGTAATGCGCTTAGCGGGCTTCGACTGTCGTCACTATTTGGTTTTATCGTGTTTGCATTGATAGCTGCATTAATTTTATTTGCAAAAAGGTATTCCAATATTTTCGTTAATAATCGCTTCAGGTTCTTAAAATAATGAATTACTTAATACTTTGATACCTACCGGAAGAGTTCCAACTGCCCAGAACAAGTGGAACTGCAACACTAAATTGCTAAAGTGTGGGACTATTTAAAATGTTACATAAATTACAGAATTTCTATCGATTAACGTTTACAAAAAACTATTGCAACCAACACATATTCAAGAATAGTCAACATAGTCAAGAATTAAAAAAATTACTTGTCAGTTTTAATGTTTTAGTTAAAGCTCATCGTGAAATATTTCATCTTCTAAGTGTTTCAAAGAAAATAAGCTTCCGTAAATCAGCGATGTTCGAAGAAATTTCCAGTTTACAGTGATTATCTATTTAAACTTTATTGGCAAGAACTATTAAATCTCCAAATTACGTTTATTGTAAGTGAAAGATTATTTATGAAAATATTCCGCAACAGTTTTCCGAACAGGTAAATTAAACAGAACCATATACTCGTAGAACACCTTCTATTCAATATGGTTATTTAATGAAACATAGTCTTCGTTAATATCGACATATTATAGAGTGAACGCCTTACATTTGAAATCTGAGGAATATAATGGAAAAGGTCTGAAAGGCTTGGAGGTGCAAGTGAGAGTTTGCTTGGCAAAAATTTACCGTACCACAGTTTGTGCCACAGTGTTTTCGTCTGGCGTTTAAAGGATCACATTTTACCTGCGAACCTGCACATGTTATTATCATCTACGGCAGGTAGCTCTCCGTCACATTATGTACGGATAGGTACTTTCACAAACCTTCAAAGCATACAGGTATTCCTACATATCCTCATAGCCTATGGGTACATTCCTATACCTTCATGTTATATAGGCATTTTTATAGCACATATGTATTTTCCCATACCTTCACAGTATATAGATACTTTCCCATATCTTCGTTACATGTAAGTATTTTCGCATACCTCTACAATATGTGTGCACATACTTAGCCATATCTGCATACTATGAACTCCTCCGTTCCTTAGCATTCTGTCAGCAATGTGACCTGAATAAAAACTGCGTTTATTGCACAGTCTGAACACAGCGTCGTATTGCCGTATTTTATTCCACTTTTATTAGAGTTGTACAGAATTTAATATTTTATAAATCAGAAATATTGTAGGACCTTTCTTCAAATCACTTATCTATAAATTAAATCAAATACCGTTAGTATTTTGTGCACACTCAATTATATTAATATTTGACGTCGATAGGTTTCCGTTGAACCCTAGCTTTATCAGGGCAGTATAAGGTAAGTATCAAAGTATTAAGTAATTCATTATTTTAAGTTGAGGTGAACCTTCACAAAACTGCGCTATAGAAATTAACTCTTATTATTATTATTTATATTAAGACCTTATGGTCCGACGAAGCTTGGGTACAAGCTAGAACTAAACGGATCGTAAAGTTTAATAAATAGTACTTAAAACATAGTTTAAAAAACATGCTTTCTTCAATAAATGTATAATTACTTTGTGGCATCATTATTAATAAAATCAATAGGAAATAATGTATTTGTAAGAAGCATTAACTTTGTGGCACGCCATAATTTACAATAAAAAACACCTAAATTTGTTGTAGACCACTTTTATTTTATTAACACTCTACCGGTTTCGGAAGCACCCTTTCTTCGTCAGGAGAATATTGTAACTAACTTATGATATAGAATATTGACAAGACATATAAATTTTAGGTGTTGGAGTGGGGGGTGAGCAAATGGGTAGGGGTAATTGCGGGATTTCCGGAAAGAACAGATCGGTTTATTGGAAAAATATTAAGAATGGGACTAAAAGATAAGTTAGTTTGGTTATTCAAAATACTAGCATTATTATTCAGGGATTTTCTAATTTTGAGTGCTTCTAAGTTATCCAATTTTTTTGCTTTTATTTTTACGGTGAAGAATTTTAACCCTGTGTCCTTGTTAAAAGTGTGATCTTTGGAAATTGGATGAATAGCAAATTCTGAAAAGTTATTATTATTTAAGCATCTTAAATGTTTTGTGATTCTAATATTTATATTTCTAGTTGTTTTACCTATGTAGAACGATGGACAATCATTATAACATTGTTGGTAATTGCCTGAGTGGCTTAATTTGTGTTCTCTATCTTTGGTGTTTTTTAGTAATTTACCTAAATTGTTATCAGTATAGAACGCGGGTTTAATGTGGGAAAGATTTTTTTTTGTACTAAGTGAGGAAAAGTTGGATATATATAGGATTCTGCGCCATTGAACGGGATTTATTATTTTATTATTATTTTCAGGTGTATTAAATAAAAATATATTTGTTGAAATGAGTTTAAGTTTCTTATTGAGGATTTTATCAATTAAATTTGTGGAATAACCATTATTTAGAGCAATTTGTTTAATTTTTAAAAGTTCAATCGTGAAATTAACAGATGATAGTGGGATTTTTACTAGCCGGTGTACCATTGAATGGTAAGCAGAATGTTTATGTGAAACCGGATGGTTTGACATATTATGTATTGTTATATCTGTGTACGTCGGTTTACGAAAAATGTTATTTATTGAAGTTAGTGTTAAATCTAAAAAATAATCGATGCATTACTGCCTACCTCTAAAGTGAATTGGATGCTTTTATGGAAAGAATTTATAAGAAGAAGGAATTTAGTCAGTTGCCACTCTGTCCCTGTCCAGATACAGAAGATATCGTCTACGTATCTTTTACATGTAGGAACATTATTCAAAAGTGATGAATTACAATTAAAAATCTTATTTTCTAAGTTATTCAAAAAAAAAATATCTGCTAACAGTGGACTCGTTGGAGCACCCATCGGAAGCCCTTGATTCTGCTGGTAGATACAGTTGTTGTATTGGAAATAATTTTAGTTTATGCACATATTGAATAAGCGGGACAGGTCATTAATCATATCAATATCTAAATTAGAGGAGTTTAGGATATCTACAATTATTTCTTTGCAATCAGTAGTTGGGGCATTTGGGAAGAAATTAATTACATCAAAGGAAATAAGTTTGGCATTATTAGGAAAAGAGTTCTTAATTGTATACTTATTATTACTATTTTTTTATAGGAAATAATGTGTTTATCATAGACAAATAATAAACAGAGAAACAAAATTAAGAATAGATAAATTACAAACACAATAAGTGATGAACGTAGGTAAGTAATTAATTAAAAATGTTAATATTATAAAAAATAAAATTATAAATTTACAACGTTTTTATTTTTATTATTAAGATAAATAAAATCAAAAAATAACAAGACATAAAAAATAAAATAATAATAGTTATTACTATTAAAATTTACACTAATAGTATTCTAATAACAATATAGGTATTAATGTGGAAATAAATTTAAGATATAGGTATTTAAAAAATATATAATATAACCCATATTTTACGTTTTTTAAGGGACTGAAAAAAAAACGTAATTGGAGGGAAAATGTAAAAGGGGGATATTGAAAAAAAGAAAAAAATACACGCAATTGCCGGGAAAACGTGAATTCCGGACACGTAAAAACGGGGTTATGCTTAATTACATACCTACTTTTATCGCTTATAGTATTTTTTTGTTTATGTTTGTAATTTGTTTATTATTGACAATACTTTTATTATAGGCAATAGTCTAATACTTTTCATTATTTTTTATTATACTATGTATCCTGGTGAGGGAACTTCGCTTCCGATACATTTTGTTTTTTATATATTAAACAATGGTGTACAAAAAATGTTCTGTTCTATGGAAGTTTAGTTGGCCTTAGTATTTTTAAAACAAAGAAATTTTATTTTTGAAGCTGTCATTTTTGGGATATAATTGCATGTCTGTAATAAAAAAAAAACTTTTCATAAATTGTTTTCCTTTGACCGGACCAGTAACACCTTTCTACTAACATCCTACGATTATCTGAAGATGCCCGCACGTGTAAAATGTTATTTTTTTTAATTAACAAGCCGAAGAAAAAAAATTGTGTTTTAATTGAAATAATAATGTGGAAGTTAAAATCGAACTTTTTTTTCTTAGCAGTTTGCTTCAATTATTTCGAACACCTCGATTGATTTTAATTTGACGAAAACCGTAAGTTAAAGGTTACAATAATCAAACTAACAAATATACGATAACAATAGTAATGGGCAGATAATTTAAAATAGTTGTCTGTCTTGCTCATTCCGTCTCCAGGAAAATGTCTTACAATATTCCCTTCATTAACATGTGCGGAGTTGGATCTGACAACCCCAATGCGATAATGGACGATGGGTAAAGGGTAACGGTCGATCCCATCCCATTCCACCGCACAACAAGAACATTCTGGAACATAGCGTGTCACGAATGAACGCAAATCATTTATCCTAGCCAAGGTTAAATGTATTCAAAATTGGTGTTCACAAACAAACTCTCACGAGCTCAACATTTCGTTATAAAATAGGCTTCGAAGCGCCCGCGCCAGATCTCGGTAGAGTTGAATTTATTGAATTTTAAAGAGCACAATTCTCTTGGGATTTCTCGGTGAAAAGCTGAGCTGTAAGTAAAAGTTACGTTAAATTTGTAGACATTCACAAAAACATAATTGATTTAGCTCCTGAACGCATTCATATAGAATGATGCGATGTTCGTAATGAATATTTTTCAAATTCAAAGATTTTTCTTAATTTTCAATTAATTCATATATTTTAAGTTTCAATGACAAATTCATTCGATGTTACAGTAGTTAAAGGTATATCTTTTTATATTGATGGGGTTCTGATAGGATCAGAATAATTTATTAGTATTTATATGAAGTCATGTCCCACGCTAACCACATTCGAACTCCTCGGTTCACATAATTTCTGAAGTCGTGTAGTATTATTCTGCCCTGGCCAGAAAGTTCGCTCAATTAAAAGCTGTATAATTGCAATAATGCGGAACTCATGAAACGGATTTGCTAATTTGGATGATGATGTTAATAACAGAAGCAGTCAGGATGCCCAAGGAAGACATGGCACTATCAAGAGAATCAAATACTTGATTCGGATCATGACAAGTATGACAATAACAGAAGAGTATAGAGATGTGATGGTTAGTTAGGTAATGTTAATAACAGGAAGAACACAATATTATCCGTATGTTTTTTTCTACATTAATTCCAAACTATGTCCTCTTTGGGGATGCTGTATGGAGGGTTTCTTTGAAGGAAAGGAAAGAAATGAGGTTTTGGGAAGGAAAATGGTTTGGGTAGGAATCCGGGGTCATTGTGTCCAGGATTGATGGACGAATCAATCCATCCCTCATTGAAGTGTAATGCGATGGGTCGAGAGAGTCGAGCAGTTGGTGGATAGACCCATCCGCCGCCAAGATCTGGACAAACCTCACCCCATGAACCCGGGCATCCCAACTAAGTCACCAAACGTTGCGAACCACTTGGGGTGATCTATGGCAGACGTGTTGTTTATCAATTAAATGGATAGTTCACAGAATCCAAACAAAAACAACTCGGAAGAAACTCCATAGTAAGCCTAGTTTTATGTTTTTGACATAAACTAGGTACCTAAAGATATTATTTTATTATTATCCACGTACATGGAACAATGATACCGATATACCGATTTATTTTTCCATTACTGTCTTTGAAAAATAAATACCTGCAAGTTATGGCGATACCTAAATTCCTATTAGAATCCCCAAAGAGCATGAATTTGTTCACCTAATTCTATGTGTTGTCTACCAGTAAATAAAGTACAATCGATAGAGTGACCTAACATAACCCATGCCTACTCCTATTATATATAAGTATTAAACCCCACTGTTACACCATTAGTGTCGGTCTGTTTGCCTCATTTGAAAATCTCAAAATATGATATTAAAACATGATAAATCATCGCTAGGAAATATAAATTGTGTTACCGACTCGCATCTAGTCTTTAGTATTCCTGTTCTGATTGTTGTTTTGCTATACTTGTAATAGTTTTTAAAATTAGCAAAACCTTTAAAAAAATATAACTGAATTTATTTTTTGTCAAAATATCACTTTTAACACTCTTCACCTTCTTAAAAACAATGCTAATGTGGGAAAGGAATTGAAAAAAATATTTTTTGTTGGATTTTTTTATCGCAACACTCAACTGAAAACTTTTTGCTTAAAAATTCGTCTCAGGAACTGCGAACCGAAAGCAAAACATTTTTCGAATAAAAGATATTAAAACTGCAATGACTTCCACTTTCTGAATAAGCAAGTTGGGAATCTTTGACCTTTTCAACAGAATGAAATGTAACCTCCCAGCGCTGAACGCCTTAGAGAGGAGAAGAGCATGAGAGTTCGCGGAGTTTGTTGTGTACAATTTGTTTTCCCGTGCGAACAGCCAGTTGCTGCGGGACCTGCTAATGGCAACGAGCGGAATTGAAATATTTATAAGGTTAAACGATAGCCGGGTTCAATTTCGCTTATGGATTAGTCGTGTTCAAGACGGAAGCTCTTCCGTCTTCCGGGGCGAGGGTCGGGATTCGCAAACCGACCCTTCGCTAATTTGATCGCTTTGTTCCGATGAGAAACGTATGCAGATCGAGCTCAAGTGTAATGAAGCGAAACTTTGATTCCAGAAGCGCCATTTTGGAATGGATGAGTGGAAATTAGAAAGTGGATCCGTGTCGTGCGTGATGTCGGTATTTATTATTCACGGAAGTAAAGGTGGGGAGAGAACAAAGGGACAAATGGAGAAAAGTTGTACGATAAATTTGGGATTTAACGGATCGATTGGGTTTCTCAAATTTCACTTCGGTATTTTGAGGTACGCATACCTCTATTTAGAATAAATTAAGCGATTAACGGGTAGCTACTAACCATTATAAATTGGTGAGGAACGCACAAAAATTTGAACGAAATACGAATGATTTTTTTATTCCTTTATTCAATTGAGATTATTTTGAATTCCTGAAGCGCTCAAATCTAATTCGTTAGCAAATACTTTTCTCAAAAAAGCTGATAGCGTTCGTGTCAATTTGTTTTATCCCGAACACGATCGTTGACAGTCTGCTTTCGAATCAGAATTTCAAATGTCTCCTGACTGAAAATAACGATCGGCAATTGAAACATTTTTCGTGACAAAACTACAGTTTCCAAGAAAAATGAAAAGTTTGGAATTCCATAATAACGATGGTAATAGGTAAACTGTCAGACGCGTCGGGTTATGCTTACTCCGAGTTGTCACCCACCCACGTCTTTAAGTACCCATTAGCGTCAACTTGAAGGCACTACCAACATAACATAAATATATTTCCCTATACCATTGTTGAGCATTTTAAGCAGTTTCGGGTAATATTTTCAACAGGTGCTTTTCGTTTTTTCAAGATTTCTAATTCGTTTGAAAACAAATATACGAGTATTCTTTCATTTTAGTTTTTTTTTTAACTCAAACTCTAATATCAAGACAATCTTTCAGATAGGGAGATATTTTATTGCCATTAATTACTCTCAGTCGGAATAATAAAATTATAAAGCGTCAAATCTATTGTTATTATACTCGTCTTGGAAACAGCAGAAACTCTCAAACTGTGAAAACTGCGTTAAATATACAGTTAGCTTTTCCGGTCAAAAATTTCAAGTAATAGCAATACTTTTTGGTTCCCAACGTCATTTTAAGTATCACTGAATTATCCTTTTAGAAAATTAAATGTATAATCTCTGGTCAAGCCTGGTTGTAACTACTAGCAATATGGTATACCCAGAAGTATTGTATGTACCAACTGACTCAACCCAATTTTCATATTCCTTAAATCGATAATTCTAATTAAGTTCTCGGCCGGCCGAACATGCAACTCGCATGCAAATAATCGTTAAAAAACGGGACACCGGTCTCAAGGGCGTGCTTTACGTGCAATTAGTTTAATTCGATGTAAAACTGGGACATTCCACGACAGGGGACACTTATGTCCGGTATAATGGGCTATTCGAGTCCCTCACATTGGATTGACAGCCTGACGGCCGGCCCTTAGTAGCCATCTAGAGGCCCAGGCATTGTCCCGATATGCGCCCGCTGGCCGCCTCTCGATATACCAACCATATCCAGGCTACTACAACGGATATATTTAGTTAGTGATAATATCAGGCTGTCATGTAAAGGATAAATACGCGATTGTTGGCGCATTTCATGTGATTACTTAAGAGGAACGGCTCCGGTGCCGGCTTCATACATAACTTAATGTTGGATTTGAGGCCAAAATACCCATCCAAAACGAATCGCATATTTTTTTTTACTTAAAGGTTTAGTAAATTTCTAGTACATATGAGGAGTATTTTATTTATTTTTGTTTTAAATTATCAAATATAGGCCATGAAAAAAAACTACTTTCATTATTTTAGAGGCAAGTTAGAAAATTATTTGCGGGCTTATTGTATTTAATTTTTTTTATCATATTTGCCATGTAAATATGATTGCGTAAATAAAAAATATAAAAATAAAACATTTAAAAAAGAAAACTTTTTTCGGGTCGATATTTTAAATTATGTACGGAAAATTTGTGTTCTAACGAAAATTGGCCGTTTTTAATTTAATTTATTCATAATTCTCATTTCCATATTTATATTTTTTTTCATACTTTATTATATTTTCAAAGTAGACGGGGTAAAACATTTTTTTTATATCACCGTTAGCCCAAAAAATTATTAAAGGCACATCTAAAATCTCAAAAAATCAATTCGTTTAATGGCCTATATTTCATAATGTAAAACAAAAATAAATAAATTACTTCTAATCCGTTGTTACGTAACGTCAGAAAGTTCCTAAAAAGAAAATAGCCACTCGTCAACATCAACGGTAAAGCGACGCCAGCGCCACGCCCGCCAACGGTAGCTTGCCCGCCCGGCTTGCGCGCATTCTCTCCTCGCACCCGGCTTCGGCAGCACTTCTCTCCTCGCGCCCGGCCTGAAGATGACATCCCTGTTACGCGGCCAACTACGTCTCGAAAAGGAACGCGCGAGCAGCCATGTTGGCAGTTGCGAATTGCTTCTACTAGGACCCCCGTTTGCCGCTACAACCTAGACTGTAAGCTGTCTTTGTATTCCCCCTTTTTGTGTTGTAATTTATTCGAGTCCCTGTTTTCATGCCCGTTTAGAAAATATCAGAGAGAAATCACCCGTAACTTTCTTTGAGGTTAGGTTAGCCTTCTGATTATCATAACATAACTTACCGTGTCTGTACCTTCCTCTGAATAAACCCTGAGTCTGAAAGCATTTAGTATTATTAGAGTCCCAGTTCCCAATTATAAGACTGCCTGTCGGCCGACGACCCTGCAGAGGAGCTTCTTGGCCTGCCAAAAACTGAGCTAGTCGAATGTCCAGAGCCGAGCTCCCTGGAGGGACACCACCCTCGGGGTAAGTCTGTACCAATGAACTGTCTCTCGTAACCGCTCTTTCTCAACCTTCCTCCTCTCCTTCTCCCACATCCCTAGCTCCAGTTATATTCCTATCTTAACACCGTATTAGATATTTACGATACTTTTTGATGAAAAAAAAAATCATTAGCTTTGGGTGAGTGTTTTAGCCTCAAATCCAAAATTAAGTTTTGTGTGAAACAGGTCGCGCAGTCGTTCTTCTTAATCATGCAGTGTGAGTTTGATTATTTGAAGAAGCAAAAACCCTAGAAAGTTGAACAAGAAATTTGCTCCGTTTTTTTTTTGTGTTTTCAAAGAACTAAATTATTATTACTTTGAAATACTATTTTATCAAAAAGGAAAAAAATATTTATAATCAAAATTTAGACTAAAAACAATAACAAAAATTATAATTGAAAAAAAAGACAACACATACGTATTTTAAATTTAAAAAATAAATAAAAAAAAGACAATACAATATTTGAAGAAAAAAAAAACATAAAAATATTCACAACTTTTATTACAAAATATCGAAAAGGATAATTTTCCGAAATAATTAACGGCACAATCACAATAATCAAATATTGTTTATTATTAAAGAAAAAACATTATTTCAATATTTGATTGACAATTTAAATTATTAGGTAGGTCAATATTGAAGCTATTAAGTTAACAATAATTCATTCCTTTTATTGGTAAAGAATATTGTTCTCATAGCACACGTACTTAACATTGTGTAGATTCACGTTAGATCGAACATTCTATACAATTATCTCGCTTTAACAGACGTGTACTCGTATGTGGGATTGTAGCTTTCGTGTAAATGTCATGCGGTCGGGGATGCTTAGCGTCATCATATCTTCACAAAGGTGTAGGCTAGGCATGGACATGCACACTCACGGTGCACATGTCATATCAAATAATCCTAACAGCGAATTGAACTACGCTGGCATTCAAAAGACAATAATAATTATATATTATATTTATTATTTATATTTATAATTATTATTATATATAATAATCATTATCACAATCTTCGCAAAGATTTACTGTTATGTGTGCTTAAGTATAAACATATGTAGCTTCCATTATTTCCTAATATCTTTATGAGTTCTCTTATATAGTAGGTAGATACTTTTTTTAAAGATATTTATATTACATAATTAAGAACATTGTTTACATGGTCATAATGGTAAGTATGTAAGTAATAAAAATGTTTTTTTATTTATTTATATAAATAATCTTTTTAGTTTTTTTCTTTAACAAATACCTCCCTAATTGAGAAATTCTCGTATTTAGACAGGGAGCACTAATATGTATCGTTACACATTTAATGATTTAAAGATGAACCAACTTGATATTTTGGTGTACGAGTATACACTAATTTCGAAAAAATAAATTAAAAGGAAATTTTTAGAAATAAAATATATGTATGTAAACATATATACATTTTTTCCAAGTGAGCTTATAATATACACCTAAAATTAGTTTCTTGTAAAATGTATTTTAAGTTTTTTCTTAAAAAAATGGTAATTTTTTTCAGCTTGTATATATTTGAGAAGTTCGTTAAAACATTTTATGGCTGAATATGTGTAATGGTGTTGAGCTGTTGTTGTATTAAGTTTAGGGATTATTATTTGTCCTGTGGTTCTCGGCCTGGTGCTCAATGACTCTAATTTTACGTTTTCTTTATGAATTTGAAGTAATAAATTTTTTAGGTATTTTATATTTAAATTTCAGAATTTAAATTTGTTGAATAACTCACGGGTTGAAAAATAAGACGGTTTTTTAGAATAATTTTAATCAGTCTTCTTTGGACTATTTCCAATGGGGCTAAGTTTTTTTTATAAAATCCTCCCCGACCTATTATTCCATATTGTAGAATTGATATATTGGGAATACTTACTTGGTATCCTTTTATATGAATTACATCAATATGGCTCATAAAAAACAAAGAAAGTTTGAAAAAGCACTTAATTTTAGCCAAACGGTCTTACGAAGCCGAACGGTACATTCTGAAAAGAGAATATTCTACATCATATTCTAAGACAATTCTTTACTTTTTTTAAATTATTTAACGCTTTGTGAGGAAAAGACACTCGGGTTCTCATAATTTTATATAACTCGCTAGTAAGGAGTAGGCTTGAGAGTGGGTCGGTGGTTTGGAGCCCACATCAGGTGAAGTATTCCCTCATGTTGGAAAGAGTTCAGAAGAAATTTTTAAGATTTCTTTATTTGAGGGAATATGGCTACTACCCGTGGCTCTATCCTACCGACTTTCTCCTAGGTATGCTCGGAATGAACCATCTGCGGGTCAGAAGGGATGTACACATTGTGACACATTTCTTCAGACTGATTCGCGGATGGTTCGAAAATTCGGCTGTCATGGAGAACATTCATTTCTATGTTCCCGATGGTTATCTCCGTCACCGACAGCATAGACTGTTTTATCTCCCGGCCTGCAGGACCAACTTGCCAATGGTCATGCCGGTGGGGAGGGCAATCTTGCTGTTAAATAGAATCACTTCGGATATCGACATATTTAGCATCAATGAAGTTGAATTTAAACGTAAAGCTTTGTTGCTACTTGTATAATGCCAGTATGCCTTGTATACAATTTACTGAGATTATGTATGTCTAACTTATTTTTTGTTTTAATTTTTATTATTTTTTATAAGTAATTATTTTGGATGTTGTACATCCTATATCATCTTTAAAAATGCCTTAAAATGTAAATTTTGTAAATTTTTTAAAAAGAATAAACAGTTGAATTGAATTGAATTGAATTGAGAATTGATATATTGGGAATACTTACTTGGTATCCTTTTATATGAATTACATCAATATGGCTCATAAAAAATAAAGAAAGTTTGAAAAAGCACTTAATTTTAGCCAAACGGTCTTACGAAGCCGAACGGTACATTCTGAAAAGAGAATATTCTACATCATATTCTAAGACAATTCTTTACTTTTTTTAAATTATTTAACGCTTTGTGAGGAAGATAATTACACAAAAGACGATATTTTGTATTTCTGAAATGAATGTATCAAATATGGAACTCCAGTGAAAAATATAATGGCTTTAAAAATATATATTCGTATAGATCCGATTCTGAATATATAACTTTCATTGTATATAATTATACGTAGATTTTGTAAATCGTTATACAAAAGTGAAATAAAAACTGTACCACCAAAACCCCATGTTCTGTTGGTACCACTGCTTCTGACGTCACACGTGCCGTTTTTGAGCCCAACTATTACTAGATAAGTTTTTTTCCGCTCTTAATCTTGCTTTTGGCTTATAATTTCGATGTTTACAGTGTTCATTTTGCCGGTAAAATCATTATATTTGTTTATTGCGACTACTTGAGAGTTTTTGACGAAAATTCATACCAATTTTAAAGAATTTGTCTACGTAATAATCTATACCACTTGCACAACACAATGTCATTGGCACTTTGGTGATTATTTCTTCAGTTATTGTGGAAGCGGGGGATTTCTAATGATACCTCAAACCTGTTATTTCTTACAATGCATAATATATTTATTTTTATTTCAAGCCATTAAAGGTACCACAACCTATAAAAAATTGCATATTTCTCTCGAAAACAATCTACTGTCATTTTTTGTCAAGTCCGTGGAAGGTGCGTGCGTGGAAAACGGCTAGAGGCTTATTAACGCAAGCGATTATAATTTCCTTTTCATACAAAGCACTAAAAGTTAAAATCGCATCAAAAAAATTCTAACCTGATGGTAACAAAGTTCAAGAGGAATAGTTCTGTATCATTCGCGTTTTTTTGTGATATTACCTAATATTGATATATTAGTCTGTCGGTATTATGTTATTCATGGTGGGTCCTTTTTTCACATCATTTTTGCATTGATTGATGAATTCTTCTACCATTTACTTTCGCATTATGAATTCTCCTGACACTCCTATTTTTTATGCGAATACCGCACAAGAGTTCCAACTGTCCGAAGCCAGTGGGACTATGACATCCCTTAATGGGGTATGTTACAAGAGTAAAGGGTATGGGGAGGGGAAGGCGATGGGAAGAGGAAGGTGGGGAGGTACCGGGCTATTCAGATCTAAGCACTAAGCATGGCTAAAGCCATTTCAAGCATCTTTCACTTTGGAACGCACCATAAATATACTGCATATATTATTTGTAACGAATTAATTGCAAAACGACGCAAATTAATTAAATCAAATTAACATGCGCACGCTTGGATTTAAACTCACAACCTCCGGATTTGTAGTCGAGATTAAAACAAAATAATTTTTTTCTACCTTTCTTCAGTTTTTGTCTATTTTGAATCCCGAATGACTAATTTTTCGGGATAAATCGTTTAATACTTTTTGAAGGAGACAAAATTTGCATACAATTTAAAATTAAAATGGTATCTGTAGACCTAATAGTGTCTGGGATTATGCCGGTTTAAAATTTCGTGATATTTTGTTATTTCTAGATATTTTTATAGGTTTTTTTCATTGTTGACAGCGAAGGAATAGTTTATATTGAAGTATTGGCGATGCCAAAGATTTATTGATATTAGGTAACGATAAATATCGAATGAATCGAGCACGGTCAGTAACGCCTTACTTATTATCGATATAATAGACTGTCTATAGTTAGTAATAAGGTAGAGAACATAATATACCACTAGTACCGTTATGCTATATGTTAAATATCCTACGTCACATTGTACATTACGTGTATTATATTATGATTTTAACTTCTAAAACAGAATTTGTCGCCACGCACTCAATTTTTTCTATTAATTAAACCGCCAACTCTGTAATATAATCATGTAAACCATTTTATTTTTATTATTATTATTTTAAGCATCACTTTAAGAAACATTTCTGTGTAAATATATAAACATCTGAACGCAATATGTACACTCCGATTCCCTACATAAGCATTGCTTAAAAGACAAGTATAATATTGCAATGAATTAAATTGTCATTATTCGATATATATGAATACCAAAATATTGTTTAATATCTCGGAACTGTCAGAACGCTAATATCTGTGGACCCGGTATCGATATATCAGATATGCGGCGGTATCATAATATGCATTTCTGTTACCAACTTGTGCTCTATTCTTCCAGTTTAGGGTTTAAAAAAGTTGAATATGGAATTTCTTTGAACGCTGATAAATTGTTAATCAGTTGCGGATATGAATGTATTTTTGCACTTTGGTACAATGCACCTACAATAATAACGAGACGCTGATATTCTACAATGTTTCCTTCAATTAAAAGCATTTAAATTTGAGTTCAAAGTTTTGTATAGAATTCATACAATATCGATTACTGCCTATTGAACCGCTAATTCGACTCGCTCGTGTGACGTCACACCCAACAAGCCATAGATTTCGTGCGTTTTGGTGGGCTTTAAAAAAATGAAATTTAACAATTATTTTAAACATGAAAACGAACTTAAAAAAATAATTTAAAAAACAGAAAATTAAGTTACGATGTCAACATTAATAAAAAATAAAATAAAAATGCACTGGAGTTCCTTATTACGCATTTATTAGTTGTTAAATTAAAATAAAACAAAATATAATACACAATCAAAAACATAAATTAAAAAAAAACGTTAATATTATTATTTAAAAAAAAAATGTTTTTGTTTTAAGCCCCCCCCGCCCTACCGTGAACCGATCCCTAAATGTTACTGGAGAGAGTGCCGGTAGTTCGATAAAAAACGCTCGTCGCGGAATGACAAGTAAGTTCACCGCCGCGATGTAGCAGCTGGCCAATTCTGGAGAAGTTATGTGATCAGTGAGGTGAAATAAGTGCTAAAGATCCACGAACACGGTAGGCATAATTCAATTTCCGTGGCATCCTTCCGTTTCTATACAGTACTTACTTCGCCGCCAGTCCAGAATTTGGAATTCATTTGGAGCTATCGAAACAATTATCGTGTTATGTTCTTTTTTTTTCTTTAAAAAGAAAACTCGAATGTGAAAAAATGTGAATGTGTGAAACAAATTTCAAAACAAACTTGGTGGCGCCATAGTAACGAAAATTTTTGTTTCGCTTAATAAAATGTCTACTTTTTGACTTATATGGGTTAGGCAGGTAGGGTTCATGTCACCTGTACTGCGTACGGAATCGACCGGTAACCAGCAATTCTGCAACTTAGATTAGATTTAATACTGGTGACAAATCATTGAACAGCTTGGAAAACCAAAGAATGCGCTTGGTCCTTCGTGTACTGCACAGCTTCGCCAAAGTTATTAAGAATTTTTTGAATCCCGAAAGGCAATTGGTGATTTTTTTCCTGTTCACCCCGCCACCTACCAAAATGAGTTTCTGCGCATCGATCATTAAGCGCATTCTCTTGTTTGCCAGACTCTACTTTGTATACATGGTGATAATGGTAGATAAACTTATTCATGAAGGCATTAAGGATTCTTTCGAAGATCTACGCGGAGTGCTGTGGAGAGCAGAAAATAATACCAAAAATCTCCAATCTTGGTAATCTTGTCCGATAAAGAACATGAACCTCCTGTGAAGCAATTGGATAGTTTCTATTAGAAGTATATAAACAGGTGGATGCAAGGACCACATCTTCAGAGAATACGAACAAGAATATGATGACATTGAGTAATTATAGCACTAGAGGAGAGTGTGAGAGGAGAATCTCCGTGCAAACATGGTCTTCCGTCGTTTCAATCGACGTCGATTGTAGGTGAATAGTGTATGTTATGCATTTCCTAGGTCTAGGCCTAGGTTGTAAATGCAATTTCCATAGATCCTGTTATGAATGCAATACAATAACGAATAAATAATAGTGTTTGGGATTTCTCGCTATTGCAGAGTACTCCGACGATGTTTTCCAAATGCCACATCCACAGTTTCATCTTTCTCCCGAGGCAACGGATCACCGGTCTAAGCGAGACTCAGAAAGTGTAACAGCTGAACAAGTAACACGAATAATAAAATCACATTTTATAATATTTTTTATAAAATTTTCGGTAAGCTCATACAAAAGTTCATAAAAGTAAGTCGAAATTTTTGGATGTGGAGTAAGTATCTTTGGGTGAAAGTTTCTAAGGATGTTTTTTTTTTACATTTTCATTCAGGAAGTACAAAAATAAAGTAAATATACGAAAAAGGAAATTAAAAAAGCTGATTTTAGAGATTTAAGTAGACGTTCTGGAGAATTTCTGGTATGAGTTTGACTTGATTTGTTAGTATTTCAAGTCAGTTTAATTTAATTAAGTACCCAACAGAGTAAACCAAACCAAGAAATTGGAAAGTTTGTGAAATGGAAAGAATTTTAGAAACTTTTCTTTTTACGACACTTATTTGTTCAAAGAATGAAAATGAGTAAAAAAAACCAAATCGTTTATACATTGATACTACCTTCCTATCCAATCAAGTACAAGATTTATTAAAAAAAATACCATAGTACACCCAACACTTATTGTGATTCGGCCCCCTGGAAAGCTGTGGGATGTTATTTTAATAAAATTCTAATAAGGGACTTTCGAAAAACGATGTCCACTTTATTTATTTTCTATTAATCTTTACTCCGGAATGTGAGGAAGTTAGTGAAAATCAACATTCCACAAAGTATGTACGTATATAAGTAATATGATGAAAACCAACCTACAAGCTACTCACAGGCACTTGGTATTGCTGTTTATCTCATCAGAAGCCGCGCGGAAAGCCAGTAGTATGCTAATGTACACTGTTTTTCTTTTGGCGATTTTGCCCGATAGATACGAAAATAAATTTATAGAAAATAAATATAATAAACAATTTTAGGTTAATTTTCTGAAATCTATTTTCATTTTAATTTATATGTATTAGGCATGATACCGCAATTAATTGAACCTTAATGCAATTCATACTCATAAGTTCATAAAATAAGGGTTTATATGAATATTCAATGCCCGTATTGCAAAATGAGATTCAATTCAATGTGCTTTTACGGTCCACGCGTTTCTGTGTGCTATTCAATGTGAAGTGTGTTTTAAAAAAATCTTGGTTGATTATATATGTAATAATATTGTCGTCTTCGACTGAAATATGGATAAACGTAAAGTTTTCATCAGGAAAAACACACAGTGGGTGTTTTTCTCATAATTGTATGAGGTATGGTCATAACGAGGAAATTTATAAATGCGTTTTTTCTTCATTTGCGTATTCTAGATGTATAAGATTTATCTAATAACGTATAACTGTTTATTACCCTTTACTAAATTAAACCCCTGCAATTGGCATAAACGTCAATGATCCAACGGCCGACAATATCATTGCGATACTCATCGCAGTTAGCACACGCTCGTTGGTGGGGTAACGGAATCGTATAACGCGGCACTAAGTTCTGTGAATATTCCACCCCCGGAGAATTCAGCAGTTCATCCGTTGCAATGCATTCGTTAGGTGAAGTTTACCTGTACGAGGTGTGTTCAAAATAAAAGGTAAATTTTGAATTTTCGCGGGCTGTGTACATTCGATTATCGATTTTTTTTTGTTACGTTGGTACACATATGTTTATCATATGTTAGCATAATCAGCTATTTTGGATTAGTGGTTTGTTTTGATAGCTGGAAAGGTTAGTCACGTTTTTGTGTGTTCTTCGATTTTTCACTTTTGAAAAAAATGAATCAAAGAATATCTATTAAATTTTGCGTTAAAAATGGAATAAAGTGCTCCAACGCACTTAAAATGTTGACTGTGGCATTCGGCGAGTCTACTTTGTCTCAACAAACGAAGAAAACATCGAAACAGTGAAGAAAATGGTTTTGGAAAATCGTCGAGTCACTATTAGGGAAGTTGCAGAGGATGTTGGCATATCAATCGGCTCACGCCATGCAATTTTCTCGGATGTTTTGGGCACGAAACGTATGGCAGCGAAGTTTGTTCCGAAATTGCTACATTTTGAGCGAAAGCAACGTCGCATTAGTATCGCTCAGGAGTTGTTGAATGACTTCAACGACGTTCCAGATTTGCTCAAAAGGGTCATAACTGGTGATGAAATGTGGGTATATGGTTATGACGTCGAAACCAAGGCCCAATCATCCCAATAAAAGCGGCCAGAAGAGCCAAGACCGAAAAAAGCACGCCAAGTTCGACCAAATGCGAAGGTTTTGCTCACTGTTTTCTTCGATTACAATGGCGTGGTGCATCACGATATTGTGGAAAAACAAATCATGGATTTTGCATTACGATAATGCACCAGCTCACACATCAATGCTTGTTCGTGATTATTTGGCCAAAAACAACACCGTAATCATGCCTCAACCACCGTATTCACCAGATTTGGCTCCCTGCGACTTTTTTCTTTTCCCGAAACTGAAGAGACCAATAAAAGGAAAGCGTTTTGCCACAATTGATGAGATAAAGTCAGAATCGAAGAACGAGCTGATGGCCATACCGAAAAGCGCATTCCAGAAGTGCTTTGAGGATTGAAAGAAGCGCTGACATAAGTGCATTATATCTGAGGGGGATTACTTTTAGAAAAAAAATAGAAATTCACCTTTTCCTTTGAACACACCTCGTAGACCCGTACAATTCGAATGCGCATTGCGCGAACACCACCATCCAACTAAACGCACCAATATTGCATGGCCAGTATGAAGTTATGTTTCGGTCCAGTGATTTTTGGTAACATTAGTATATTTGATTTCGAAATGATTTAAATTATTATGAATTTGTTTCGTAGGTATTATGTCATGTATTTATTCACGAGTGAAAGATAAACGCAGATACTTAGGTAATATACTTAGAAACATAATTTTGGGTGGAAAGAAGACTCAGTTCCCTAGCTTTCTCAAACTTGTGTGGATTCAACGCTATTTAAATCAGAATTCTGTTCTCTGAACTGAAACAAAAAAAAATCAAGGGAAAACCAAGGCATCAAAGTAAAAATAATTATAGTATTTAAAAAATGTTAACAAAAAAATTATGGATAGATAAAATAATGTTTTTTTTACGGTAACTCCAGAGGATAGGAAGGAGTGAACTTGGGTCTTAAAGAGACCCATGTTGTAGGATGGAGGAAACACAGAGGCCGGCAGACCATTCCTCAGCCGAGCTGTTGAACACAGGAACGAGTAGTAAAAGCGACCCGTTCTCATGTGACAAATGTCGAAAGTGTGCAATTGTTGGGCACGCGTTTGGCGTGTTTCACGACTACTCACCGGTGCCGAAGGGATCAGTGACGCTAGTTCCTCAGAGCATCTTCCTTTAAAATACCGGTAAAACTAGGACAGCATTCCCACCTGACGTCTGTGCTCCAAAGATTGCAATCCGTTTGTTAAGATCGGCGAATCTATCAAACGGACCGCCCGTTTCTGCACAGAGTCAAGGGTATTTTGAGTCTCCCGACCAGAGGTGGCTGCCAAATTCTGCAGTGGGGCGCACTTGCGATTTGTACAGGGTTAGCAGTTGTGTACTATCTGCAGTATCTGCGGGCTCTGAACAATACGCCCAGCTTCTGAGAGGCTAACTTTACTCTGGCTAATTTAATTGACTATTAACACTTTTCCAATATTGATGTTGTTTAAATTTCTAGTTTTATTTTCTGTCTATGTTTATAATTTGTCTATGCTTATGTCGTTATTTTTTTAAGTGTACGTTGTACCCTGACAAGAGAACCATTGGATTCAAAACATGTTGATATTTATTTATTAAATAGCGGTTTAAACAGAATAATTCTTTAACATCTTTTATATTAGGTACTATCAATTTCATGCTCCGAAAATCCAGACATTTTGATAAAATTAATCCTAGGAAAATATATTTGGTTCCACACAATAGTAGTTTGACTACTCGGAATATGGAAAAGCGAAAAAAATGTGATTGTCCAAAGGAAATATTACATTTCTAGCTATAGCCACATGTCTAAATTGTAAAGCTCAAACGATTGCTAGATCTGTCTTTACCGTTTTAAAATGAGCTCGGATAGTTGAACACGGCAAAGGTTGGCAGGTACCGCCCGACTGTAGGCTCTAGGCTGTACTGTATTACAGTACTAGACTAGGGTACTGCGGTACCACGTATGCTGCTTGGGAGGGTGTAGTAGGGGTAGGTGCTTGTACGCTGTGTGATCCTGGAAAGCCTTCAAAGGTCTGTGGTCGGCGAGTTAATTGTGTATAGCCGACACCACCCGACTATATTTTGTTGCAAGAAATGTGAAAATTGCGGATAAACGCGTAGTAGTGTGGGTATTTATGTGAGAAGGAAACAAGCGCAGATCATCAATGAAAGTAATGACTTCTTTACTATGATTAAAGCTCAACATCGGGAACCAACATATAATTAGTCTGGAGGGTGTTGTCTTGTTTATGCGTTTCTGCGTTTAATACCCCTTTAAGGTTATTTTTATTTTATTTTTATTCATTTATAAAATACATGATATTTAATGGAGATATTTACATCAGGTAGATACATTAGATCACTATACTAGGTGGCTGCCTGTTTCATGGTGACCAATGGAGTGTAGTTACTTTGTATGATGTTATGTGTTAAGCTATTTATCTTACAAGTATTATTATCTATCTTATTCGCGACATAAGCACGTCTCGTACTTTCTAATGCAGTAGTAGTATTTATTTAATTAATTTGCCAGTAACCAAAAAATAGGGAATCAAGTAGGGAAGGGATGGTAATGAAAATTAAAATTTAAAAATTTTGGCTCATAATTTTCATTGCTCTGATCTTCTTAAAACTTTTTAGCAAAATTAAAGATGCTACAGCCCCACTAGCTCCATAAATCCCGTATATGGAACATTTGTGTTAACATTTAAAAAATCTCTTTGCATGACCAAAAAAATCTAAAAGTTACTTATTTCGTCACATAAATGATCTAATTGAATTTTTTAACTGGTATTGGTACACGACCACCAAAAAATTACATAAAATGTGGACTTAGTGTAGGTACTTACGTGAATAGAACGATACCCATTTGTTCCCCACTAGCGAAATATTGACGTGGGTTCAAAGAACAGCCTTCGCTGTGAATTCTGTAAGTCGATGAAACGGAGCCATATTCAATATTTGGAGAATCAGCACAAAACACATTTGTTTTAAGGGCTGCATCACCATAAATTTAAGAAATACGTATTATTTGTTCATTTTCTTATTTAAATCAGCTATTATTTCCACCGGTTAAACAAACGTGCTTACAATTAATTTTTACTTCTAACAATGAATATTACCTAGTCTTAGAAGGTTCTGTTGTTTAAGGTGTTAGGTAGTTGAATATAAACATACATAAATAAATTATTTTTTTTTACTACATACGTAGTTGAATATAAAAATACATAAATAAAGTTTTTTTTACTGCATACGAGTACTTAATCGTTTTACAGTAAATACTTAATCATTTTTGATAATGTTATTATTTTTATATTTAAAAACAATATTATTATACGAATTAAGCACAATAACAATAATTAAATAAAGTCTGCAAAGATATTTTTTTTCGTTTCACAAAATATTTCATCATTTTAATGCTCCGAAAACTTAATAATTTACAAAATGTTGAAGTTTTTTTTTTCACTTTTGTTTCTCAAGATTGAAAAATTATTTTTGCTGGTAGAGATTAAATTAGTTTTGCCATTTTCTATATCCATTGAGAGTTTTATGGATAAAAGAATAGAGTCAGAGATGAAAACAAAGGAATAATGAAAGCCAACTTCTTCTCCATTCCCCCATTCAACAAACTGTTGCTCCCTGCTTATTCCACCGCACGAACAATAAATATCTGATGATGTTCTTATCTCAGTTGAGATGATTTGTCTTAGAATAAGTGTATAAACACTTTACACAGTTGCTAAGTATTATTTCAAAATAAACCAAAAGTTTCTTTCACAATTTTCCGTTCGGAAGAAGGAATGGTAAAATACTTATCGAAATTTTATTATACTCCCTTTTCCGTGTATTTAATTCGAAAAATGGTTGGGTTTTATTTATTTAATAATCGTGTTAACTTATTGATGTAAGGTTGGTAATTTGCAGTGGCGTGTATTGGTCCTTGACCGAGGGTAGGCTGTCAGGTGTTGATTATTATAATTCATCACACCATAACGTATAGAGGACAAGGCGCTCAAAGCAAATTGCAACTAAAAATAAGAAATTTGGTAAGCAGGAACAATTAACAAGAAAGATCATGAAATAAGAAATTTCTCAAGAAACTATTTTTTTTTATGAAATCTGTATATAGAAAGATAGGCACAGTTTTTTAGCCTTTATGGGACTCATACCACTGGTAATTTGTATTATCAGTTCAAATAGTATTGACGTAATGAAACATTTTTTTAAATCATTAATTATAATATTAACAACTCTCATGAAACTGAAACGACAAAGAAATGAAAAAGGTTACGGTAGCAGCTGAGACTCGAACCCAGGACCTCACGGTCTATTCGGGACCTTGCGCTCTAATCCACTGACCTGCAGATACCGTAATCCGTTCGTCATTTTGATCGGTATCATACGTGGATTTCTAAGATCTGTCCCTTTAATTAATTCTTTGTGTCTTCTCGGTATCATGTTTCATTTTGAAAGTTGTTAATATTGTCTTCAATTATTACAAATGTATTACACAGTGAGGTTTATAAGCTTCAAAGAGTTATTCCAAATTGAAGAAAAAATATTTTGTAAAACCACTATTAAATTACTTTTTTTTCTTTAAATTGGTTTAAAGAAAATAAAATTCAATCATTAAATTGAAAGTAATGCCTCAACGTAATTTTTCATTAATTGAGAAACTAATGCAAGATTTATCATTTTAAAATTAAATCGACTTTTGGTATACCTGGTTTCAAGTATTAAAAGCTCTCAAGCTTTTGCAACTTAAATACATATTAACTTAGATCACATTACTTCTGCACATTGACACTTGTAAGGCCATGTTTGCACTCTACACTCCATAAAAGTACCTACATACCGCAAGGAAAGCTTAACGTGCAAAAAAAGGTAATGTGTTTTAGTTTATGGTTTTCTGAACTTATCAACGAAACATGTAATATTCTCCACAATTATTTTCATGGTAAAAATAGTGGAACAGTAATTTTAAACTTTATGTTTTCTTTATGGTACGCTGTGTTATATATGTGTTTTCAGACGATTATTTTTTTAATAGATTCAAACAGATACGAAACATCTTAACGAGTGAAAAATAAAATTTCTCTTCTACTTTTTATAAATCTGTTTTGTTGTAGACAAAGTTCAGTGAAAGAATTAAGATTTTGTTTCATATCTTGTTACGAAGACATCACCATAAATTATTAAGCTTGGCAAAGCAAGAGAGCTATGAATTTTAAAATGGCGCCAGTCTCCGAATGACGACGATAATTTTACCGTCTTAAAAAAATCGTTTTCATTGCTTTCTGAAACAAACATTCGGCATTATAATTTTAGTATCGTAACACAAACACAAACCCAATCGAATAAAATGCACAACTATTTTGGAGTTATAATTAAAATAATTATTTTTATATAATTGAAAATACACTTTGTATATACCACTTTACTTAAAATATATAAATATTTATACATGTTTCGATAGCAATGCTATCATCTTCAGGAATAAATGAATACTAAAAAATAATTTCAAGTATAGAAAAATGATAAAAATTTAAAACAATAATTTAAGAATATACAAAATATGAGCATAAACAAAAATGAATTAAAGTAGGTAAGTAACAGATAAAAAATGTTAATAACAAAATAATTATAAAACATTGAATAATACATTTAAATTAGAAATATAAATAAAAATTATTGTTATTAATATTAATATGAAAATAAATTTAAGAGATAGCTACTTTAAAAAAATATTTGATTATTTATTAAATTTAATTCGCTATTAACACTTTTTCTTATTTCTAAAATTTCAAATTTATCTAATTGTAAACCAGTTGTATTTGTATGTAAAACTTTTAAACCTGTATTTATATCAAACGAATGACTGGTTTCTAAAATATGATTTGCAAATTCAGAATAGTTGTTATTATTTAAACACCTTGGGTGTTCCTTAACTCTAATACTGAAATTTCTACAAGTCTTTCCGATGTAAAAATAGTTGCAATCATTTCAAATCAATTTATAAAAGTTTTAATAGCGAATTAAATTTAATAAATAATCAAATATTTTTTAAAAATAGCTATCTCTTAAATTTATTTTCATATTAATATTAATAATAATATTTT
>JAHDVE020010554.1:0-54089 GCA_022606495.2 Halesus radiatus | reverse complement strand
GGCTAAAAGCCAACGTTTCAATTCTGAATGGTGGTCTTTCACCAGGGCGATACTGAGAGTATCTTCCACTCTGGAACGTGCGCAAATATACTCTATATTATTTTTATTTTATTAATTGCGAAACAACACAAATTAATTAAATAAAATTTACTTGCGCACGCCGGGATTTGAACCCACGACCTTCGGATTCGTAGTTGAGAGCCTTACCCCTCGACCATGGAGGCCGGGATTCTTCTGTAGTATTCATATAACATAAAATAAAAATCGAGTAAAAATTCTCCTGAGATTGAGATTGTTTCAAGTACAGAGTATGTTGTCGATCTCATTTAAAAATATTTACTATATTTGGTTGTTTAATACACATTCAGTTATTTGATATAGAAAAACAATTTACTTTCACCTCATTAGATTCTACATAAAGATATCCCACTGAAGACATTTATTTAAACACGCAAACAGAATTTTTTAAACTGAAAAAAACGTTAATTTTTCCCCCGTTTTATAAAAAGCATTGCACAAAGCAACGACATTATACGGTAACGTTTTCTTAAAGAACACGAACAAAAAACTACAAAACCTAACAAATAATACCGGTAAATGAGCTTCATTATGACGTGACAATCTTTTCATAAAATTCAATGGTTCGTTCATTAATCTACTCAGATTAAAACCCTTTTGCAGAAAATATTATAATACAACCACCCTGTACTAAAGGGGTGGAGGCTTTGGGGATGGTTTGAAACCACCCTTAGTGGGTGGAGCTACCGTTTAGGCTTCAGTAGAACCTTATCCGTCGGGAAGGATGCACGCACCTCTGTAAGGGTTGAAAGCTACAGATTCTGTTTTGATTTTACGTAGAATAAAAGTTCAAGATCTAAAGTTTAATATTCTTGTGTTAGTTGTTTTAAGGATGTTTTGTGAAGTTTAAAACTCGTGAACAAATTTTAAAATATTGGATATATCGTTGGTAAATGAGATTAAGTTGTAATGATATGAATTGAAAAATTTAGTTTTGTGAAAAGTGTTTTATGATTATTTTTTTTGTTTGCTCTTCACAAATGTTAACATTTCCTCTATGGAAAAACATGTTAGCTGAAATATAGTTTTCTACGAAAATATTGCTCTTTCAATGTTACTTAAGGATGTGGGCATTAAAAAATATTTGTGTTTAAAAAGCATCGTGTGCGTGAAATAACTTAATAATTTATTTTTATTAAAAGTTAAAATTTCTCAGGTTAGAAATATTTGAATTGCAGCCCACTATGGTATATATTGCTTATCAAATGACGGAGGACTTAGATAACAGGGGGTTGAACCAGCAGTTCCAAGTGGGAACTGCTGGTTCAGACTCCTTTTTAACTAAGTTTTCAATTTTTACTGAAATAGAAATGAAAAAGAATTTTTTTTTAATGCGATATTTCTTTTTATTCGAGTTGTAAACGTATTTTATGATGAAATTACTACTACATACGGATTTAAAAATTATATAATTTATTCGAATAAAACAGAGAGGGTAACTGTCTGGATCATGTAAGACTGCATTCCTTATATTAAGAATATTTGTTCGGAACTTGTTAAACAAACATAGTAGCGTTGGCTAAATAATTATTAATAAATTAAAAAGGAGTGTTTTGTCTAAACCACTTTTTAATATGTAATTATCAACATGTTTCTAAAGCGAAGCTTTCCTCATCAGGATTCACATTTTACTAAAAAATAATGACAGGTATTGATTGACAAATGATAAACATAAAAAATAATTATGTAAGCATAGACAAATTACCAACATAAAAAAGTAACAATAAATTATGGAGGTAGATAAGTAATTAATTAAAAATGTTAAAAATATTAAAATTAATTTTATATTTAATTTATTGAAAGTATTCATACGCAGAATTTTTAAACTTTTATTTATGTCAAACGAATCATTTGTTTTCAAAACATGGTTTCCAAATTCTGAATAATTATTATTACTTAAGCACCTTAGGTCTTCCTTAACCCTAGTATTAAAAAAAATTAAAGTCTTTCTTACATACATAAAAAGGCACAATCGTTATAAATTAATTTAGAGATCCCCGATTTATTTAAAATAATAATATTTATTTTTATTAAATAACTATTTTAATTTAATTTGTATGCCTTGCTATTTTCTTATTATGAGGGCCGTCATTTGGTTCCCAATACGGAACAACTAGATTCGGCAGGTTAGGACGAGTCTCCGCCAATATATTTCGTGTTTTCAGTGTGTCTATTATTATTATTAATTGATTTCCCCATTTTAAGTTATTTTAATATATTTATACCATAAACTGAATGCCATAGAAATGAGATCTCTGAGACGAATGTGTGATAAAACCATGTGGTATCTTGTGAAAAATATTGAGATTCGTAAAGAATGCAAGGCTGATGTAAGCGTAATGAGTAACATAAAGAAAGGGATGCTTAGATGGTTCGGGCATGTGAAGCAAATGAACGAAGAAAGGAGTGTAAGAAGAACGTATGACGCGAATGTGAATGGAAGAAGAAGCCGAGGAAGACGTGGCACGATTAAGTGAATCAAATACTTGAGTCGGGCCATGTCAGAAGTCGGAATAACAGAAGATAATGTATGAGACGTTGTATGTGAATGAAGCAAGATCGAGTTGTTTGGCGGTCCGTCCTCTCTGCCTACCCCTTCGGGGAAACTGCGTGATGGTTCGTTCATTAGTTATACCATAATAAAATAAAATAAAATAAATAAAATTTACATTTATAGATTTTTTATGCACTGGCATGAAATATAGTGACAACGCCACTAACTGTAAAGTTATCATTCTCATACTGCGACTGTCATAAAAAATGCTACAGTGTTTGTTCGATATTTATCAGTTGTTATTCGATAATGCAATAAAAATTGATTTATGAAAGTCAAATATTATTCCTCTAACACAAATTCATTGTCTCGATTATCATGCAATCCGCCTCTCAAAAGATAATAAAAATATCGTAAAATCTAATTTCACCCAATAAAAACTCGATCGCATGCTGTAAGCAATTAAGTTACAAGGATCAAGTACTTTTTTAAATTATCTACTTACATGGAATCAACATTTTCGACCTCTGACCCAGGTGACATTAATATCCTTACTTAACCGCCACCACCTAAAAATATAACTCTAATAAAATATTCAGAAAAAAATTGTATTAATCCAAGACATGTAGATAAAGTCAACGTATGTCCCATATAAATAAAAATCAAGTAGGTATATCCGAGACATTATCTAACGATTATAATTAAATTGGGGTAGAATCTTGTAGTTTTAACAATTATTCCAAAGATGAAATAAATGGCTGATAAATCTGAGAGATTATGAACTTGCAAACTACATAAAATCAAATTAAGAAAAGTGCAGGCCGCCTCAGAACAGTTCTCCCTAGTGAGGAGGACTGTGAATACAGTGACTTTATTCTTTTGTTATAATAATGTGCTTTACTTACTTACTGTTCTTATAATTACGCTTTATACTCAAAAATTATTGCTAAAGTCACATACATGTAAAACCTTTAAATAGAAAGTAATATTATTCTCCATTTTTTTTATCCCATATTTTTGGCAGCTATCTTTATAATGATTACAAAGTTCCTAATGAACACAATTGCAAACTAGACAGTGTCTCGGATTAATATCCGATTTTTTATTAATATGAGACATCTATTGACGTTTTATAAAAGTCTGAAGAATATATTCAATTTTTAATTATTAATTACTTTTATGGAGATTTAAAAACCTCATTTTAATATTTAATCACTGTAGAAAATAATGTTAACATAACCCAAATGAAATATGAAAACGGAAAAAAATGACATATAATAAAAAGATTTCAGTCGAATCTGGGACTCAAACCCAGGTCCTCTGCCTATCCGGGGCAACCGCTTAACCAACATAGCTAATGAGACCAGTTCAATTAATGCCATCTTCATCGATATTATATCTCAAATTCAAGATTTGCTAATATTTTCTCTACATTTTTTATCCCATATTATTGGCAGCTATTTTTATAATGATTACAAAGTTCCTAAGGAACACAATTGCAAACTAGACAGTGTCTCAGATTAATATTCGATTTTTTATTAATATGAGACATCTATTGACGTTTTACAAAAGTCTAAAGAATATCTTCAATTTTTAATAATCAATTATTTTTATTGAGATTTAAAAACCTCATTTTAATATTTAATCATTGTAGAAAATAATGTCAACATAGCCCAAATGAAATATGAAAACGGGAAAAATGACAAATTAAAAAGATTTCAATATTAACAAATCTTTAATTTGAGATATGATATCGATGAAGATGGCAGAAACTAATATATTTGTTTAGCGGAATAAAAAAAGCAAGAAATGGTGTTATAATAGAACACAGAAGAAAAGTTAAAATAAAATTAAAAAAAAAAAACTTAACCTGACCTATTTTTTAATAATTTTCTGTTTTGTCGTTGTTCAGTTGTTGGGTTAAAAGACATACTAAGCGAGATATATTTCATGACGGTGAAGCAACTTTAGCGAATGTAAAATTGAAACTGGAGCAATCATCTAAATCGACAGAGACATGTAGGTATTAATTTTGGGCTAGACCAGTGGCGGGTTGTGGCCTATCTCATTGAGAGTTCAATCGGAGATTAAAAAGTGAAAAAAAAATTCTTTCTGTATTAGAAAAATAAAAATACTATGATGGTCTTTTCTGTATTACTTTTTTTCCGTAGATTTAAAGGAATTTCATCATATCACTGCATCAGAAACTAGCAACAAAAAAAAAAATCTTTAAAACTTCCGTGGATAATGCGTAATATAATGCCGTAGATTACAAAAAAACGATTTTAAATACAAAAATTACAATTTACGTGAAAAGTTTTACTTTTCGTTTTTTTTTTTAAATCTCTAAAAGTATTATCTTTATTACATAACTTATTTTAATAATGAATTAAAAATAAAAAAAAAGACTAATGACAGTCACATTTTTTTTTAATCGTGTTAAATACTATTCCATTCAAATTTGTTGTTAAAATACCTGCATATAGCTGCGCACACGATCGCCTTGTAGATTCCGAAGGATTGCACGCTATGGGTGGTTTCCCGCCGAAGCTCCACGAGAATGACAATGTATGAACTATTTCTTTGAAGAAAGCCCTATAGACGCTGAATTATAAACGCACATATGTAATTCGTTTCGGACTCGCTCTCGGATATTTCGCCTATTCGGATGGCGTGAATTTGAATGGCGCGCTGTTTAAAGTGTTGTAAAAAAACTATGATACAAATTTGTTACAATTTCTTATCATTTTTATGGCAATTTACTGCTCTCAACACAGGTTCTCCTAGTGAGACAGGCCTCTTCTAATGTATTGAAATTGTATAGATAAATAAATAAAACAAAAATAATAAAAAAATGCACTTTAAAGAAAACCGTCACTGGACTAGAAGGAGCAGAATTATCGACTTACGGTGATTTATAGCTTAAAGCAATGATTGAAACAGAGATTTACATAACGTTTTCGTTTTTTCTGTCACTGGCTGTTACAAAAGCCTTCGAATTTTAGAAAACGTAACAAGTTAAAATAAATATCTTGTGCAGAGTAATGCAGATACTCTCAAAATTGTTCTGGTGAAAGACCACCATTCAGAATCGAAAAATTGCTTGAAATTTCTGTAGGCATATTTGGTAACCTGATCTAATTTGCTAGCGACATACCAACCTTCCTCTTATCCATCCCCTTCCCATCAACAATCCTTTTAGCCTTACAACATACCCTAATCGGAGATGCCATAGTTCCACTGGCTCCGCGGAGTTGGTACTCTTGTGCGGTATTTACTTCTTAAAAAAATGGTCGTGATTCGAGATCAAAACCAAAATCGCATGGATTCTCGGGTATTTATTGTCAATTTATCTCTACACAGTCTCCCTAATCTGCCCCGTATCAGTGACAGGATCTTAATTGCAGGTTTTACCCTACATCTCCCCACCCCCACACACCCCTATTACCCCACACAGTGAAAGATAAGCCGATAGAAGTGTGATGCATGTCGATTAGAAAGAAATCTATTGACGCCACTGACGTCAGAAATGATAGACTTACCCTATTACGATTTCTATGGCTGGTGGCAAATGTTACATAACACTCAATATGGCACCAGTTTAGTAAATTACAAAACATTTATAAAAAGGGTCAAACTAAAAACCATTACAAAATATTCGAATTTTGTTAACAAGCCGAACCTTTTTACTTAGTTGTTCTTTAGCTCGCCGCCCGCCACCCTTTTATTTTGGTGTCTTCCCTGTGCGTGTTTGGGATCTCTATTTATTATTCAATTTGTGATCGACGCCAATTTCCATAAGGCCTCTCGATTCCCGCGCCTCAGACAAGTTGATGGAATTGAAACCTTATAACAGTGCATTTTACTAGCTTATGATTAAAATAAAATAATGATTCCGTAAAGCAAGGTTTTATTGTACAGAGCATGATTGGGTAACGAAAGTTACATTAACTATATTTAAAATTCTTATTAAATTAGAATATCTACAGAGGTGTACAAATCTCCAAGAAAAAATGTTAAATATAGTCTTTAAATCATGATGGGCGCCACGCTATTGTTGAAATATCCATAGTTGCTTCGAAATGGTTGTTGAGCTGTGGAACAGCCTGTGCTGTGGTGCTGTCGAACGAAGACTGAAGTTAGTCTCCTAGAGATCTGTGCAGTTAGCCTGTCGTCTTTTTCTTCTAATAAGGATGTTAAAGATTTCTCTTATTAATTATCCAAAATAACGGTATGACTAGAACAAACCGTTATAAGCTATTTCAGAAAGAGTTTCGATTTTTCCAAAAGTTTAATCAATTTCACCCGAAGTGAGGGAAAATGATTTTAATCGGCACACAGACACGCCCACTCGACCCTTCTCTAGGTATATCTCTTCAGTGAGCCCGAATGACTTGTGCTTCGTATGTGCCAAGGCTTCACCGGACACCGGACAAGATAAGGAAATAGTCACGGTCGTACGTAAACATGTAAGTCGTTAAAATTATTGGGATGGTATTCTGATTTACGATACAGTCAATTAGTGTAATTTGATTTTTTTTATTAAAAAGCCTTTGTAATATTTCACTTGCTTGTTTCAGACCGGATCGATTTCGCCCTATTGCGAGCATCTTCAGACTGATGCAATAAAAACTAAATCTCTGGAATATATAGAATTTATCTCAGGAGTGAGTTGCATTGCTATTTCTAACATTGTACATTTATGACTGAAAATTTCTTTTATTGTTGACGGAACGGCTTACAATTATATTTGAAACTAATTTCGGGTTTGTTTAGTACACGCAATGTTATCCGTCTTCAAAAAGGTAATAAACCAACCCAAAAGTAGTTTTAAATGTAATTCTAAAGTCGTCCCGTTAGCAATAAAATAAATGCCAGTCACAAATGTAGAATACTCGAAAGAGCAATGGGACTCACCTCTGGCATAGGTGCTATACTCGTATATACCATAGATTTAGTTTTAATTGTACCAGTCTGAAGATGCCCGTGATATGATGAAACTGGTCCGGTCTGAAATAAACAAGCGGAAGACAGATAAAAAGGTTGACAGTTTCAAATACAGAAAAAGTCAATGTGTTAATGTCGCTGATGGGGATGGGCACAATCGAGCAAACTTTTAATTGTTGAAGATTGTGTTCATTTTGTCTCATTCTTCAAATAAGCACTTGACACTTTGATACACCAAATTAAATAATTCATTGAAAAAATTAAAACTCTTTTTCTTAACGGATTGCGTCTATCACGGCCAATTTCAGACTGGTACAATTTTTTTTTCTTAAACTACGGAATACCATATATATAATTTATGGGGTGTCTGGGGTGGCAAACTATGATTGAACTTAAATTTTATTAACCAGCATTGTTATATCCTGAATTTACATACTGTAGAGATTAAGATAATAATAAAAATAATAATATTTATTTATTTGAAACACACATTATTTACCAAAAAAACATTTGATAAAGCTTTGACTGCCCATACTTTAATTTGCATTCGCACCTATTTCATTAATCTGTACAGATGGTGTTTTAATTAATTTATCCCTGAAAATTACCTGTGGATGAGCGGCTGAAGATCTTTGGCTCGAAATCCGGATGTTGCGGGTTCAAAACCCTGCGCAGTGCCAGTAAAAAATAAAGATTTTATAACTTATTGAAACTCATAAATAATCTCTTCGTAATATTTTTTAAGCGTTGAAGATAATATTTAAAAAAAAACTCAAATGAAACGTGAAACAGAAAAGACAATAAAAAATAAAATAAATAAACAGTTGCGTCTGGGATTCGAACTCAGTATATTTCGGTCTATCCTGGACCAGCGCTCTAACCAAATGAGCTTTCCGTCGTTTTTATCAATATCATACTTGAATTGAAGATGATTTTAACAATTCTTGAATTGAAATATGACATCGATAAAAATTACGAACACCAATATGATGGTATTAGCTTATTGGTTAGTGCGCTGGTCCCGGATAGGCCGAGAGATCCTGGGTTTGAGTCCCAGATGCGACCGTTACCTTTTGTTTTATTTATCTTTTATGCTTCATATTTCATTTGAAATTAATAATATATTCAAAGTTTAAAAAAAAAAAAATTCCACGTGTAATAAATGGATGTATTGTATTTTCGCAGCAAGATGATTTTAGGTGATAGATGCTCTCAGTAACGCCCTGGTGAATGATCAGAATCTTGGTTGAAATTCAGAAAAATATCAAAATTCTGATCTAGAAAGTGTGGTTATAATAAAATAAATAGGATTTTTTTTTAAAACCACTATTTAATAATTAAATATCAACATGTTTCGGATGCGAAGCTTTCCTCATCAGGATACACATTATACTGAGAAATAATGCTAAGAATAGACAAATAAAAAACATGTTTGAATCCACTTTTATAAATTATATTTGAATCCACTTTTATTTATTAAAGTGGATTCAAAATATTTCCTATTGATTTTGTCGATAGACACCATAAAGGGATTTTGCATTTATTAAAAAAGGATAAAACTTCAATATTTTGAATCATGTTCCCCTTTCATATTCTCTTCTTTTTTAAGATATACTCGTACTTACTCGTAAATATAATAGATATATAATGTTTATCTGTTATTCTACAGGTTCTATGTTGCTGAACTAAATGTAATATAGTAAAAAAAAACTTAATTTTATTCACAAAAGAAGTCTGGGAAATCATTACAAAATTACACGAAAAGTACCCATTTATATAGAAACGTGGCCTTTTTTAATTGTAACGATTTTGAAGATCAAATGGAACAATACATAAAAACCCCCGCGGAGGCTTCTCGAGAAAACATTGTATCCATTATAATGAACATCTTAGTAATGTAATGTTTTCGTAATGAACCAAAAGCTCTGAAGTTCTGCGAAACTTCTATATTTTAATAAAAGCTTGGATCTTGAATGGATACCTTTTTATCCAAGCAGGGTCGAACCGACGATAATTTGCGTTCGGTGCAAATGTACAATACAATAATAATTTATTTTTATATAATCAATTCCTTAATTACTTTTAAATTTTATGCATATTTTAGAAAACACCCTATAAACTATAATGTAAAGTACAGTATCAATTTTTAAATTAGCGAACATATGTTTGTATTGCCAAGTTTTGTTCTTCTATTACATAAAGAAGAATATTCCGGGCGGGCGGTGTGTGTTTGTTTTGTATACAAGTCTACAGTTTTATTTCGAGCTTGATGAAAATTTGCACACTTGACTTTTAAAACGAGAGGAAGATCACTTGTCTACACGAGATTTTGAAAAACCACCATTTTCTCTCATTCCCTCCTCATTTTGACGGCCTCCATGGTCGAGGGGTAAGGCTCTCGACTACGAATACGAAGGTCGCGGGTTCAAATCACGGCGTGCGCAAGTAAATTTAATTTAATTAATTTGTGTTGTTTCACAATTAATTAATTTAAAATAATATATAGTATATTTGCCCACGTTCCAGAGTGGAAGATACTCTCAGTATCGCCCTGGTGAAAGACCACCATTCAGAATTGAAACGTTGCTTGAAATGGCTTTTAGCCGTGTTTGGTGACCAAATCTGAATAGCCAGGTATTTCCCCCACCTCCCTCTTCCCCTTCTCCTTCCCCTCCCCAATACCTTCAGCCTCACAACATTCCCTAATTGAGAATGCTATAGTCTCACTGGCTTCAGACGGTTGGGAGCAGTTGGGACTCTTGTGCGGTATTCATATAAAAAAAAAAAAAAATTCCCACCCCTTACAGCAGAATTTTTGTACTTTTTAATGAGATTTTGCACACTTGACGTTCAAATTAAGAGGAAAACTACTAGGTAGGGAAAGGGGTTGGGGTAACTTTCTAAAAACCCGGGCGAAACTGGGTACTTCAGCTTGTCTTTTATTATTTACAGAAGAATGTCACGGGAGGGTCGTGTGTGTTGGTTTTGAATACAAATCTACAGTTTTATTCCGAGCTTGATGAAATTTAGCAAACTTCACCTTTAAAATGAGAGTAAGGTTACTGTCTATATGAGATTTCGAAAACCATTCCCATCCCACTTTCCTACCCTTTAAAGAAGAATTTTGCCCACTTGACGTTCAAAATTAGAGGAAACATAGTACATGACCTCGGACCACGCCGGATACTTCAGGTAGTCGAAGATAAAATCGCAGATCAGAGATATACGTCGAAAAGAAATCGGTTGTGTGAAAAGCTCCTCAACCCTAACGTAAATAAAATATGTATCGATTTAGGAATATGTATGAAATCCTAAATCATATTTGCTTTATTAATGGTCTTTGGCGCAACTGGAGGTCATTCATAACGACCGCGAACTGTGATTTAGCAAAAGTATCTTTACGAACATTACGGTTCACCCAGATTACTTTTGATAAATCATACACTTTCGTTCATACAATTTACACATTTCTTATGGAATAATCCTGATGACTGGCGCAATGTCTCCTGGGAAGGGTGGCGAGAACAAGAATCCACCTGGCACTACTTCAGAGGGACTGCCCCGATGTCCTGATAACGGCTCGTCCTACTACTCTTAATAAATCTATTTTGTTTCTCCCTTTTACTGTTTTATGTTAGTATTTTTTCGTGTCTCACCATGTTCATCTACTGACTACGGAAGAGTAGAGCAGAGCCACCTTACTTACTAGAGCCACTTTTGTTGACCGTACGTGTGTACTAACCATTCTGAGCTGTGGCATTTTACTAACCTCCTTTTAAGCTAATGTTATGGAGAGACACTTGAGGGTTTAGAATCAATTATAACTTTAGCTTCGTTGAAGCAAAAAAATTGATTCCTTGACGTCCACCCTGAAGGAGTAACCATAAATTAATTATACATGGGTGGGAAAGTGGTAGGTAACGCTTTACAGATACGTTGTTTATGCTTTTAGTCATCAGATTGCATCTTTACTTCTCTGATTTCCGTTAATAGATCTTAAAAGTAAACAAAAGGCAGTTCCAATCAGTCATTAGAATTGCTAATTAGAAAGAGATTTCTTTTGGAATATTTGAATTATTGCTGAGGATTGTAAGTCACACTACAGTTGTCCTGATGAAGCAGGCTCATTCACTCCTCACGGTTCTGCGCAGCAAGAAGACACAGACACCGACATTTCGGACGCCTGCAATAATTGATCAGTTGAACGCAACGGTGATCTTCTTTTTCTACTTCTGTCATTCAATTTTCTAGTAACCATGAGCTTCTCCAGGTTGTCCAAAGAATCTTAGGGTGCATAATAGGCAGGCAGATGACAGCCTATTTAGAGAGACATAACAGTTTTGTGTGAACAAGCAGCTTTGTCAAAGCCATTGCTTTTGATTTCGGTGGTAGTGTATATATGGACATAGCACCTGAAATTGCCGGCAGCATCACTTTAGGTCAATGCTTCTATTGCGTGTGCAGTGGAAGTACTTAGTTGATCTCCACAGTTGCAAAAAAAAATTGCAAAGTTTTGAAATGAAACTCCGAAAGCAATCATTATGACTTAAAAATTTAAATTCCGCCTTGGTTACATGTTTTATTGCGCATATGCTAGATCCGCCCCTGCTTTCCAACTACTATAGAATTTAGCGCACCTAATCCGTACAAATGACAGCGAATTAATCCAACCACACGTTTTTCCAACGCTTTTCGGCTGAAATATGACTACAGCGGGAAACAAGCGGGTTAAGGCTACATTTTTTCTTATTTTATCTCGTACGGGAATCTCTTATGATTAGTTGGGCACTGAGCAAAACGTGGAATAATAAATATTACCATTGGAAAAAGCAGATGGAATTTTCAAACCACATTTTATTTGATTTAACCCTTTCGGGTTTTGCTGGTTGTTAAAAAAGTGGAAAATAAACTCCCGTGTTTAAAACACGATCATATTGATTCATACCTGTACTGACTGGCTTGCTAAAAAGTTGAAGTAAAAAACAACGTTTCGTTTTATAGATGTTTTACTTATTTTTAAATCAAATTCACTAATTTTATTATTAAGATTTGCAAGTATTTTAGTTTTTATTATTTATTTATTTTTATTTATTAATTCATTTTTTGAAACATACATTCAAACAAATAAGGTACAATGATTATAAACATTTTGTTGTTGTTGTTTTTTTTTTTTTTAACATTAAATTATAAATACATCTGAACAACCTATGAGTAATGTATATAAAACAAAAAATCCCACACAGGCAAGGCCAGTGCGTGGGTATACCTGGTATCAGTTAGTTGCAGTATATTGGTTTATTTGTATTAATACATGAATGTTGAAGGTTAGTTAAATTCACAGTTAACACAGTTAGAAACAGTTATCAATAAATGTGATAACTGTTTCGGTGTTTAAGTCCATTTTCAAACTGTGGTTAATCCACATTGCGACGACTTATTTATATTTTATTCCCACCCAATTCTAATTTGGATGGGTGTTTAAAATAATTATTTAGTATCGATTAAACCGATTTAGTTAGAAGATAATAAAAATTCTCTATCCTGTGAGGTTTTTACATTTATAATGTATTTTTTCACCTATTTACATGACAATGTTTTCATAAGTGATTTATTTAAATGTGTTATATTGTTTTGGCAGTGTGGACATACTGAGAAGTGGTGAATAAATAATTTTTCTTACTTTATTAATTACTGTTAGTAAAGTAAGAAAAGTAAAGAGTAAATTTTACTGAATTAATTTTTGCTGTTCCACAATTAATTAATTTAAAAAATATAAATATAGTATATTTGCGCACGTTCCAGAGTGGAAGATACTCTCACTATAGCCATGGTGAAATACCATTCAGAATTGAAACGTTGCTTGAAATGGCTTTCAGTCGTGTTTGGTGACCAGATCTGAATAGCCAGGTATTTCCCCATCTTCCTCCTCCCCTTCTCCTTCCCTTCCCCAATACCTTCAGCCTCACAACATTCCCCAATTGGGATTCCATTGTCTCACTGGCTCCGGACGGTTGGGACCAGTTGGGACTCATGTAAAAAAAGGGGAAACAGCTTAGAGGTAAATGTTCTGTGTCTAGTAATATAAAAATCTGATTGGTCGCTCCGCAGGCGGGTAACCCTTTATAATCCCGCAAAGGAAAGTATGTTTATAATAGAGATATCTAGCGTGAACTCTATGAACTATTATTACTATTGTGGTTAGGCCTTCATATTACGTTGTCATAAGCTCTGAACTATATTATATACGAGTATGTATGGAGATTACCAGCACGCTTAAGCAAAGAAAGTTTTAAACCGTTTCGAGTCATCATCGGATCTTAAAGGGTTAAACTATATAGAAATAAAAACAATATAACAAGTTACATTTAGGTGTCCTTATTTTTTTTTTATATTTTACTTTCAAAGTTGTTCAACTATTGGAAAAATAAAGTACAACATATTTTTACAGATTTAGGGGCAGGTGTTTTGTAATTTAAAAGTAAACAGTCCTCTGAAAACGCTAGCCTAGCAGTCCACAATATTGTTTTGGCAATTACCCTAATAATTAGATTGCACTGAATTACTTTTTTTTTGTGAATAAGAATATGTTATATAATAAGTGTGATCCATACCGATTTATAATTATTCCGCCAATTTATGGTGTATGCGTTCATGGGGAAGGCGTTAGTGACGTCGCACCTGCCAACGTCTGCAAGGGTAGTTCCGGGTCACGGTGACAGCTGTCTTAGTAACCAGTAGCGTTATACCTGTATACGTCATAGCCAAATATCGTACCCTTTAAGAATTAGCAATCTAAGATAGTTTTAAAATCAAAAATTATTAATAAAAAATCATCTCATCAGACGTACAGACAAATTGAGCCTACTTCGGGTAAACTGACATGCCTACAACCACATTTTATTGTCTCTGGAACGTTGTTATTTAAAATCTGTTTTTGATTAAAGTTTTAATGAATAGCAGACCTGATAAGAACGATAAATGATGAATGAAGTATCTTAACTCTTTAATCGAACCGAATAGCAACATTTATTCCGTCCTACTTCAAACTAATTTTACACTGAAGTGCCGACCGATCATGCTATCTTTATTCAATATATGGTTTCCCTGAGTTCTTTTCATTTTTTACCAAATGCATTCAACCATTTCTCGTCTACATATAGGCTTGGAAATAAATTCACCTCCGCTATAGATGTATTTAATATAAGTTTACCCATGTTTAAAAGATACCTGAATGATATTTTTATATTGCAACAATTACAAGAGCATCGCATAAGACCTATTGTTTACCTTTTTTTAATATTATCTTTGTACTCACAATCCAAAAACTTGTTCCTCTTTTTTCTTTCTATGTATCATATACTATATTATGTATTATGCAATTTCATACATTTTTACATCATCCGAAATATAAAAACAAGTTGATGTCATGCACTCATATTATATTATATATTATAATACACTTGTGTATATGTATCATGTAAATCAGGCTATTACTATTTTAATTTTTTTTAAAGTACTATCTAAAAATTGAAAACCTTTCCCTTTCTGTGTCACGCACTTATATACCAACTATGTATTATGTTATTTTTTTCTTTTTTTTCTTTCTGTACCCAAAATCATTTGAATGTTAAAATATGTAAAAGCCCATTGGGGCGTCAATAAATAAATAAATATCAATGCATCTGTATTCATGGTAGCCAGGCTGCATCGTTTTCTCATAGATAAGTTTTTATTTAAATCAGTGAGGATATTTAACGTCTCATTGTATGGTGGGAACTATTCAGTGAAATTTACTGATTACTTCTCTGACACAATAAACGAGTGAATTATGCTATTTTTATCCATTTAAACAATAAATATATTATATTTTCATATGAAGCGGTAACTATAGTTTATAGTTTAGTTGAATACTGCCCTGAAGAAGCTACGGTAGTAGCGAAACCCGGGCGGCTAAAGTATAAATAAAAGTGATGTAAACAAAGTTATTGTTTTATTTTTTAAATAAGTATATTTATTACGAGTAATCAAAATATTTATTAACTTAAACAATAAAGATTTATTAAAGATCTTCTATGTTAAACGGGTTATTTAAAAATTGAAATAATATATACTTCTCGCTTCCATTAATATACTAAGGAAGAACGCTTCCATTATTGGGTTAAATGATTAATTTTCCAAAAAAAAACTTCATATCTTCTATTCTATGATATTCTCATTCTCGGAAAACACATAATAATATTGAAAATTTCATTTTACTTCTCGATGTAATGAGATGAATTGTTTTCTTCACATCAGTTCTGTCCGTACAGCACGTGCGAAATATCTCCACGTATCAAAACTAAAGGGAACAATTTGTAATAGGGTGTTTCACAAATATCATCTATCAATATTAATAACACTTCATAGAAATATCTCTGAGAAATATTTGGAACATTTAAATGCTTTAAAAACATTGGAGTGCTGAAAAGCCTTTCAAATTAGAAAAACAAATTATCCTTAAGGCGGGTTCTTTCACAGAATTTGAAGAATTCATCAAAATTTGGTAAAATCAAAAGTTAATATTCATTTTCTGTGAAAGTTCAATCTAACTGACTAACCAACTTGCCATCACGCCGATTTCCGCAGGGGTGGGCAGAGAGGACGGATCGCCAAACAACTTGATCTTGGCATACACTTCTTGCTTCATTCACATTCATACAATGTCTCATACATTCTCTTCTGTTATTCTGACTTCTAACACGGCCGGACTCAAGTATTTGATTCACTTGATCGTACCATGTCTTCCTCGGACGTCTCCGGCTTCTTATTCCATTCACATTCGCGTAGTGTATTCTTCTTACACTCCTATCTTCGTTCATTCGCTCTACATGCACGAACCATCTAAGCGTCCTTTTCTCAATCTTGCTAGTTCTATCTAAGTTCTGTTATTATTACATTATTGGCCACAGTACTTGCATAATAACAGCACTGGAATATTAACTTTGAAATTTCTATGAATTTTACAAATTCTGTGAAACAACCCGCCCTTAGAGTAAGACGATATGTGAGATTTAACCGAACATCTAAGAAACTAAGCTAAGTATTGCAAGTACATGGATAATGTAAGATGTTTGTTATAAGGTATTTGTCTCTTACAATAAAATATCATATTCATTACAAGTGTACCAAATTATTTAGAGCATACTAAGCACAGAACTTTTAGAATTTTTGAAAAATACCGAAGATATGCATTCAAAATTTTGATATTTTAAGAAAATCTCTCCGGCTGGCCGATACGCGTGTGACGTCACGATACATAAAATGACGGGAGCGGCCATAGATATCATAGGCCCGGTATTATGTATGGTCTGACTGATATTTGATGAAATGAAGAAACTCGTTAATGTGATTGGAGCTGACAAATAATTATTTTTGGTTGAATTTATCATATTGATCACTGTGCGCCGGCTTCTATCAAAATCACCTCAATGAGATTCTCCCTTAGAATTTTGTTGCTACCTTATATTTCAAAGAAATTTAAAAATGTTTAATGGTAAGGTAGAATGGATTATAACATGTTATTAACACTTATAACATAACTATTGAAGGATCTTACATAATTAAGAGGTGAACTTGATTCAGTATCCTGGCCTTGATTGAGGTGGTTTTGCTTCTCCACCTCCAAAACAAATGTAACTAATAAACGTTTTGAGCGACGTAAAATAACAAGAACGCGCTGTATTCAGTAAACAGCAAAGTAATACTCGCATTCTATCGGATCACATTGCATGACGATACAAAATTAATTCATGTAAACTTTCTAGGATAACTCGTAAAACTGTAATGGAAAATCGTAAAATGTAAAGTTATTACGGAGGGAAATATTTAGCAAGTAAAATAGCATCATAAATACGTAGTGGCTGTTGAAGGAAACTCAGATTACGTATGTACCTCATACGAACTTTCCCTAACTTAGCGGAATATTTCAGCAGGAATTTACGTGTTTTGAATCGAAACCACGAGAATTTGTAAAATTCCCGGGCTGCATTGGTGAGCTTTTTCTATTTATTATTATTTTATTTTTCTTAATTTAATTTAATTTTTGTTTGTTTATTTTTGTTTGTTAATTTTTCTTTTGCTTTTTTTTATTTTTATTTTTATTTTTATTTTTATTTTTATTTTTATTTTTATTTTATTTTTATTTTTATTTTTATTTTTATTTCTTTATTTCTTTTATTTTATTTTATTTTTATTTTTATTTTATTTCTTTTAGTATTTTTTATTTTATTTTTATTTTTATTTTATTTCTTTTATTTTTATTTTTATTTTTATTTTTATTTTTATTTTTATTTTTTATTTTTATTTTTATTTTATTTTATTTCTTTTATTTCTTTTTATTTTTATTTTTTATTTTTTATTTCTTTTTATTTTATTTTTATTTTTATTTCCTTTTATTTCTTTTTATTTTTATTTTCTTTTTTATTTTTATTTCTTTACTTTTATTTTATTTTCATTTTTGTATTTTTATTTTTATTTTATTTTATTTCTTTTTATTTTTAGTATTTTATTTTTATTTTATTTTCTTTTTATTTTTATTTTTATTTTTATTTTTATTTTTATTTTTATTTTTTATTTTCTTTATTATTATTTTTATTTTTCTTTTCTTTTTTCTTTTCTTTTCTTTTCTTTTCCTTTTTCTTTTTCTTTTTCTTTTCTTTTTCTTTCTTTTCTTTTCTTTCTTTTCTTTCTTTTCTTTTTCTTTTCTTTTTCTTTTCTTTTTCTTTTCTTTTTCTTTTTCTTTTCTTTCTTTCTCTTTTTCTTTTTCTTTTTCTTTTCTTTTCTTTTCTTTTTCTTTTTCTTTTTCTTTTTCTTTCTATTTTTTTTCTTTTTTTTTTTTTCTTTTTTGAGACTGCTGTGCGGTATTCACACCAAAAAAATACTCGTATGCGAATATACATGGTATTTATATATAATTTTAATATTAAGTAACTAGACACATTAGTTATCTCTTGTAAAAAATAAAATTGCCTTCGTGTGACCTGACAAAATTCTATTTATAAAATAGCTGTGGTGCGACTGAGTTTGTACCCTTATTCACAGATATGAAAGCATTGTGCTTTTGACATTCCTGTTATAAAAACCACAAAGAATATTTTAGGCATTCATTAATAGTTGTAGCAGTAGTAATGGTTTCTTTTGTAGTTCCTTTCCAGCGAATGTCTCACAGGTAACTAGCAATTACTACTCGGCCTTGCCCGGTTAGAACTCTAAAAAAAATCAAATAAAATGTATAAAAACATTTATCTTTTGATGTTAATTTCATATTTTGAAGCTCTTCGAAATAGAGTGAGATTATAATTTTTTTTGAGTTTTAAAAAAATTGCATTTTGTTTCATTTTTCTCAGTTTCATCAAAAACGTTTTAACGAACCATTTTTAACATTTCCATTTTTATCTTTATTAATGTACCTTATAAAATGCTTAGCAAAAGTTTCATAATGTCAGAACTAGTTTAAGTTAACAATATACTTGCCATTATAATGTATATTTTGTCATAAAAAGTAAACAGATTTAATTCGTCAGAATTAAATTATTGATGCTTATAAACCACATTATACAAGTTTCAATAATTTATTAGAAAAATAATTCATTTTTGTATAAAAGTAAACAAATATCCCATAAAAAATGGATTGGTATATCCAGGTGGCAAAAAATACGGTAGTACTTTGCAATCACACCAAAAGATGGCAGTCATAAAATATGGAAAATAATTTACGATTATGTTAGTAATTCGGTAATGCTACAGTACCTGGATTCGATGTCCAGACGCGACTGCTAATTTTTTGTTGTATATTTTCGTCCATTTCATAATATCGTTGAGAATTGCTTAAATTATCTTCTTCAACGATTAAAAAGATTTAATTGAGCCCTTCACATGCTACCAAATTCTTGTTGTAGTACTCGTATTACGAAATCTGATATTCAATCCGAGATCTAGCTATAAACTGGAACAAAAACAGTATCCAGCATTGCTACCCTTGGATTAAATCGTTTTTCCTTGCATTTCCATGCATTCAGTTCTAATTTGCATTCGCTAAATACCTTACAAAAAATATTTTATTATTTTCCGGCTACTTCGAAAAGCCAACTGAAATAAATGTTGAATTAAGATATTTAGTCTTTAATCTCATTTGCATTTTCTAAATTATAATTAATGACTAGTGTTGAGACTTGAAATTTTTGCTACCAATCTTTATGATTTTTGTCAGGCTTCGAAGAATATTATTTAACATGTCTAACATCATGAACGCTACCAAAACTTTATTCAGGCTTTAACTTGAATGTTCTCTCTAGTGTATATTTGTGTCATTGATTCATTTGTGTATTATGTAATGTTATTTTTTATCTAGCTCTTGTTTATCTCATTTTGTGTTGTTTATTTTGTATAATTTTACAATATTCCATTAATGTAAAAAATAAATAAATAATTGAATAACACGATTTCGAAAAAAAAACTTTAAATCGATTTGAAAGCGTATTTATGTTACATTAGCAAAGCTGGAACTTCGATTTTTTTAACGTTTTTCACTTTGTAATAATTGTTAGAATTTGGTAGATTGTACCACTCCGTCCCTGGAATAAGTTCAAATATTCCAGAACATTTTTACGGGTACGATGGGATAGGGTGTTAAGGTTCATAAAGAGATTACCGTCTGATCGGATAACGTGATCTTCAGTGCTTAGACCACTGAATAGATAAACCAAAGATATTAGAAACAAGGGAGATATGCCATCAACCATTATTAGTAAGAAACTGCGTGTACAAAAGTGTAGCCAATATCGTTCACCCACACTCTTGCAAATCACATCTAAGCACAGCACCCCTACTCATTTGTACCTATACACAGTACGAGCAATTTGGTCATAGATTGGCGACTGTCGGCACACTTCCATGCCAATTTAAAAAAAAATATGTCTTAATTTTTTTTTTCTATTTCAAATTATTTTTTACATTAGCCCCGTTAAACCGTCAGTTTGTTAACAGGTTCTGAAAACAGTCCACATTTCAAATTTAAGATATTATCAGATGCTCGTATATATATAATGTCAAAATATGATATATATATATCAAATTATAATAATAAAATTTTATTTATTAAAAAAATAGAAGAGGGTACAAAAGTACAAAAAAAATCAAAACAAAAAATGTAAAAAAATACTCGAAAATTCAGATAAAAAGAAAGGGAAAAAATTTAAAACGAACCTTTTTCACAGCCTAAGACTTACTTCGAAAATTTGTTTAATTTTTTTTATTGATTTGGTTAACATGGTGTAAACTTTTGGTTTTTTGACCGTATTTATTTAGATATCTGAGAATTAGAATTCTATCGTTTTGCAGTCCGTCTTGCGTTATGAGCATGTACCACTATTTTCTCATATTCAGATTGAGGTACATGCTAACTCACAAACTTAAGCCACAATATAGCATGAACAGGAAATAAATTCAATGAATTCTACAGCAATGATTTAGGTACATCATGTATTTGTTCATATTCAGCTTTGCTTAAGAGCAATTTGACCATGGAATATTCTTTATTTTGAACTAAATGTAGATTTGTTTTTTTTATTGAATATCCCCATGTAGATATTTCATATCTTATAAAGGATTCCACCGATGATGGATATCTCTCTTTGTTTGTATTATCTATGGCACATGTGGGAAACCTCCGGCCCGCGGACATGTCTAGTTTTAATTATACCAAAGGTCGTTCAGTGACTATAAAGCCTCGACATCGAAACAAAAAAAACTAAAAACTAAAAATCTCTTAAAAAATCGACAACAACCACCGACTGTCGCCATGAAAATATATTACATATTTATGCATACCTAATTACGACAGCATTATTTTTTGTTTAGATTTTCCGTTGTTAATTACCTGAGTTCTCGAAAGTCACAAAATCGGATTGACAAGAGTGTTTTTAGTTATATGCTATGCTCCTGTCAACTCTGAAAGCAATGAAGTGAAAGATGATTTTTGGAGTGGTGTGAGCGATGTGACGAGATTAAAAAATATGAATGAAAGGATTCTAATGGTGGGGGATTTGAATAGGTGGGTGGGAGATAGACGGGATGGATTTGAGTCAGCTTTAGGTTTATTTGGGGATAAAAGGACGCATGACAATGGTAACAGAATGCTTGAAGTGTGTTTAGAGTGGAACCTGTTTGTATTGAATACCGTCTTCAATCATAAAGGTATCCACCGATGTATGAAAGGTCAATGCGGTAATTGCCTCTATGTTGAGAGCCGTCACCGCAGACACAAGAGTTTTCAGAGGGGCTGAGAAGTAGAAACTGACCATTACCTGGTTGTATCGAGAGTAAACCTCCTCCGCGGTTGGCGCTCTGAAGTGAAAACGGTGTCGACTCCAACTAGAGACAAAACAGAAAAACTGCAATACCATAATGTGAGAAGTAAGTATGAAAATTGTGTAGAGATGAGACTACATGACAAGGAAATGGATGGTCTTAGCATAGTGCGCCCCAATGTAGAATTTGGCAGCCACCTCTGGTCGGGAGTCCCAAAATATCTGAAAAAAACCTTTGACCCATTGAAAGATTCACCTATCTTAACAAACGGACTGCAATATTTGGAGCACAGACGTCAGGTGGGAATTCTGTCTTTATTCTACCGGTATTTTAATGGAAGATGCTCTGAGGAACTAGTATCATTGATCCCTTCGGCACCGTTGCATAGTCGGGAAACACGCCAAACGTGTGCCCAACATTTTCACACGGTTGACGTTTGTCACATGAGAACGGGTCGCTTCTACGACTCATTCTTATGTTCAACAGCTCGGCTGTGGAATGATATGCCGGCCTCTGTGTTTCATCCATCCTACAACATGGGTCTCTTCAATACCCAAGTTCACTCCTCTCTATCCTCTAAAAGACCCTCCTCACAGCATCCACAAAAATGATATAGGCCTTGAGGGAAATTGTTACCCTCAGGGTCTCTTATGTGGAGTACCGAAAAAAAAGACGAAACATGGGACGACATAAAAGTGAGCCTTTGTGAATCTGCTAGAGAGGTATGTGGAATAAGTACGCAAGGTAGGAAGAAAAGGGATGAATGGTGGGATGATGAGATTAAAGCACTGGTCTCAGAAAAGAAGGAAGCTTGGTTATTTATGTCTGATAGCGACTGGCAGTGCTTCTAGCGAAGAGAGGGATAGAGCGAAAGTAGTTTACAAGGCATGCAAGAAAAGACTACGTGCTGGAGTGAAAGAACGAAAGAAATCTCTGGAAGAGAAAGAGGGGGTCAAAATGACAAACCACTTTGTGTGAAAGTGATAAAATCGGAAGATGGAAAAATGTTAACAAATGAGAAAGCAATAAAAGAAGGATGAATAAAATACTAAGAGGTCTTCGAAAGCAACCCGAGTCATAGTGATTCCAGTGGCAAGTCTGGTGTGACGATGGGGTGAATGTTTCAAAAATCAGAATGGATGATATAAAAATATCAATTAAATATATGAAGAATGGTAAGGCTGTTGGTTTAGATAATATTGTTGCTGAATACTTTACAGGAGATAATTCGATAAGCTGTATAATTCTCACACTGTTTTGCAAACTTTTTAAACAGTGTTTAGAGGAGGGTTACACCCCATTAGATTGGAGGAGGGTTGTGAGCATGGCTCTATATAAAGGTAAATGGGCACATATGGAATGTGGAAATAATAGGGCTATTATACTGCTAAGTTCAGTTGGAAAGCTGTATGGTAGGATATTGATTGAAAGGGTACAAACCAAAACGAAAGCGAAAATATGGGATGTGCAAGGTGCATTTATGAGTGGAAGGGGGTGCATGGATCAGATTTTCTCGTTGCGTATGCTCACAGAGAAGCATCTGGCTAAAAAGCAGAAACTTTTCTTTGTTTTTGTAGATCTACAAAAAGCATATAACCGAGTTGATAGAAAAAAGTTATGGAAGGTGTTGTCCGAGTATGGAGTGAAAATGAATCTTATACAGGCAATTGCATCTCTATACGAGGAAAGCGATGCATGTGTTAGGGTAAACGGTGATTTTAGTGTTTACCTTTTAGTTTACCTTTTATTCGAGTGGTTTGACATCACAAAAAGTGTAAGCAATGCTCCGTAATGTCACCGAGGTTATTAAATCAATCCATGGATGCAAGAATTGAAAGAGGTGGGCTTGGGAGCAAAAATGAGTAATCTGCAAGTATGTTACCTGTTGTATGCTGATGATGCGGTGCTGATTTCTAACAGTATGGAAGATCCACAGTTTATGGTATCTAAGATGAACGAAGCATGTATGAAGAATGAGTTAATGGTGAATGTAAATAAGTGTAAAGTCATGGTGTTTGAAAGAGAGAGTGCGAAAACAGTGTGCAATATGGTTGTTAATTATAAATACTTGGAGCCGGCCGATGAGTTTGTGTATTTGGGAAGTATGTTTACGAGAGATGGGATATTGAAAGCGGTTGGCGCAAACAAAAATTTGTCCAAAGAAGCGAAGCTAGCAGTCCACAATGGAGTTCTGATACCAACCCAGTCAGGCATGGAACTGGCAGAGAAAGGATGAAAATAGACTGAATGCTGTAGAAATGAGATCTCTGAGATGAATGTGCGGTAAATCTATGTATGATCGTGTGAAAAATGTGGAGTCTCGTAAAGAATACAAGGTTGATGTAAGCGTAATGAGCAAGATTAAGAATGGGACGCTTAGATGGTTCGTGCATGTAGAGAGAATTAACGAAGAAAGGAGTTTAATGAGATATATAACGAGAATGTGAATGGTAGAAGAAACCAGGGACATCCGAGGAAGACATGGCACGATCAAGTGAATCAAATAATTGAGTCGGGCCATGTCAGAAGTCGGAATAACAGAAGAGAATGCATGAGACGTTGTATGAATATGAATGAAACAAGAAGTGTATGCCAAGATCGAGTTGTTTGGTGGTTCGTCCTCTCTGCCTACCCCTGCGAAGAAACGGCGTGACGGTTAGTTAGTTATCGTCGCCGGAAATTCTCCCGGTCTGGATAAGTTAGGATCTGGTCTTCCTACTCGCGACTCGAAGAGTGGTAATGCATGCCAAAAGGTTGTCCATGCCAGATCTATGAGAACAACCTATAGGAGTGAATTATGTTCGTGTCCGCGTGCCCGATCTGCATAGCATTTTACCTAGCATTCGTACCCGGCCGTACCCGATGATTTGAATTCATTGCGATTATCGTAAAATTGAACCATGGAAAATAAATTGCAAAATAGAAGCAAACAATGATGCTCTATTGGAAAAGTAAAGACTTATGGACTATTCGTACAACGATCTGTAAGCAAACTAGAATATGTTTCTCTTATTTATTATTTCGTTTGAACTTGACACGACAGTCGACCAAAATATGTCATTTTGTTTTATTTTTTAAAGTCTTTAAGCCCATGATGATCCTATCTTGATCTGAAGATAAGTGTTCATTTACATTGTACATTTCACTTTAAATATCCGTGGAAATGATATGAATCCGAGGCTCACAGTGGAAGAACCGTTATCTTTGCCATCGCCTTCCCCTTTCACCATACCATAGTCCCATTGGATTCGAGTAATCGGGACTCTTGTGAGGTGTTCAAATAAAAATGAAAGGTAAAAAATGCTGTTTTACATTGAGTAAATATAATATTATAATCCCCGTATTCAGAATATGTACACATTGATACACTAAATTATTAATTATTTATATAAAAAAGTTTTAAAATGTAAAACTAGCTGAATTATCCGGGGTTGCCCGGGGTTATTAAATGGTTTGGAGTAAAAATTTGTGGCTTATTCATTAATTTTCCTCATATTATGAACGTCAAGTGTGCAAGATTTCATCTAGCTCGGGATGAAACTGTCGATTTGTACAAAAAACAAACAAATCCTCTTCTTTATATATCATAATACCAGAACTACCCGGCTTTGCCCGGGGTTATGAATGGTTTGGAGAAAAGTTTTGAGGTTGCGATATGTTGCCTCTACCCCTAGCCATTAAGTTTTCCTCTTATTTTGAATGTCAAGTGCGCGAAATTTCTTTAAAAAGTTCCAAAATTTGGCTTTAAGGGGTGAGAAAGGGGGATGGGGGTGGTTTTTAGAAAATTCATTTAGATAGGTCAAGTATGCAAAAGCCTAGTATTAAAATGTAGATTTGTGTACACAACAAACAAACATCGCCCGCCCCGGATATGAACTCAACAAGTATGGAATACGTGAGGGTACGCAATGTATTCCAAATAATTATCTTTTACGAAAGACAAAATATATTTTTGAATGGAATACGATCTATTGAAATAATCATAGCCCTTTTTTCTGGTCCTTCTAATTGTTTCAATCTTGAGTGAGGATATACTGCGATCCACTGAAGAGATAAACTAATAGAAGTGTGTTATGAGCGTGTACGTGTGAGAGAAAAAACTTTTTTTTCACTTCTCCGAGATTTCGATAACATATAAAAAAATCGAAATACTTTCTTAAGCGGAAACTCGATTTCATTTGGCCTATCTGGGACCTGGAAGTCGAAACGTCGTTTTTAAATTGACGACCAACAGTTTTTAAACCTTTACAGATCACAAATCTACGGAATACATGTTTAGTGCTTTGATCGTTGTTCCAAAAATTGTTAATTTGGGCAAACTCGAACTGAACTGAGTAAGACATTTCGAGCTATTGTATGATTACATATAATAACAAAAGTTATTATGCCCCTTGACTCTTTTGCAATAGACACAATGAAAGAAAGATTTTTTTTATTGTAAAAAGCACATACAAAAGCAATGACAAAAATATTCATTCAAGAAAACATTCAAGTCAAGGCCTGAACCAGGTCTTGGTAGAGTCCATGATTTTTGACAGTCTTAATGATAGTCTTCGAGGTTTATTTTCGTGAATCCTGACAAAAATCATTTAGATTGGTACCAAAAATTTCCAGGGCCTGACTTGTTTCCTGAATTGTTTCTGAGCTTACGGCAAGGGATGTTGAACTGGATGAGTTGCAACAAATTTTTGAAAATGTTTGATAAAAAATCACTACAAGTATTGAAAGTTTCAGCTTCCGGACATACGGACACGCTCACAACATTTTTCTATTTACCATTTTTACGAATTTGTAAAAGGCGCCAAACAGCAATTGGTCGTAACTTGAAAATTTCTGGAGAAAATGCCCGAAAATGTATTTCCGTACGACTGAATCCAATAAGGGTGCCATTGTAGAAACAGGAATGCCTTTTGTCTTTACTGGAACACTTTTCTTTCAAACGTTTCCTGATTTTTTTCGCTTCAAAGATTTAACCCTGACAATTTTGCAAATCTGTATGAGATTTTACTGGAGAAAACTACCACAACTTGTAAGACAATAGATACTTGGAATACCTATTAGATTTTTTTTTAAAATACTCATTAATTAATTATCAACTTTTCTATAAAGCCGTTCTGTGATTAAAATCACCTCAAGGGTTTATAGCTCCCTTTTAAAAAATAAAAGACATGTTTTAACTTTTTTTATGTTTATAATATTTGTTTCTGACCTCAGGCCAAATGGAAGGTGATTCAAATATGGACCCAGCACATTAAAAGCTCTGTCTCGAAATTTTGGTGCATTCATATGAGAGGGTTCAACCATTCTGTTCGACGCAGATGTTCGACACCTGAGCGTGAGTTGCCTCTGAGTAAGGTTGTCCCTCACGCAGAGATCAGTCAAGTATGATGGTGCCAGCCCGTTCAGTACCTTATGCACCATAAGACAAATTTTAAACTGAACTCTTTCTGCTACTCAAAGCCAGTGCAGGCAATCACGTAGAAGAGGAGTGATGTGACAGTATTTGGTGGTACCGCATACAAGACGAGCGGATGTGTTGAAAACTCCTTGCAGTCTGTACATGAAGTGGACTGGCATGCAAACTATTGCAGTAGTCCGTTCTGGAGGACTACAAGAGCATTTTAGAAGTTATTGCTACATTAATTTGAAAGAACATTAAGTCTCTAAGGCCGTTTTTTTACCTAAAATGACAAATCATTCACTCTAAATTAAATACATCACTTCAATAATTCAAAAGAATGTACATACAAATTAAACGATAAAACATGTTTTAAAAAAAAACACAATTTAATGGATGCTGAAATCGAAATTAAATACAAAATTCCAAATATAAACATGGCTACTACTGAACAAGGCTAAACTCAAACAACAAAAAACAGCGCGCAAAGCCAGTAGTTACACCAATTTGAAAACGAAAAGCGCCAAAATTTTATTCGCTTCCCAGATAACGAGGAAAAATTCTGAAATCTATGTATATTTCAAATATACTTAAAGTACGAAAGGGTTAAGAGGTTTGCTGTATTTCATCAGAAATTATTTTATTTTGATTTTTACGGCTAAATAAATACTCAATCAAATTTAATTATATATTTTTTATTAATTGATAAACTAAAGTTCTTAAAAACTAAAGACAAGATTTTTGTGCATAGCGCAAAGGGTAACAATTATTATTTTTATAAACAATAATTATTAATCTAAAACACTCATCCAAATTGAAAAAACCTTCCGAGCAAAGACAAATGTCGCCGGCAATAATAATATTAATAATAATAATATTTGACAAGTCAAAGCAATTTTCACCAATAAAATGTAGACATAATTTGTCTCGACGCCATCTATTTGATAGCCGTTACAAGCCTCTCTCACAATAAAGTTGGTTGTTTACAGGTGAAAATATAATAAAAACAGTAATTATTGAATGGAACACTAGTATATATTGATTAACTTGTAGCTTGACGTAGCTCAACGGTAGAGCATCTAACCGGACATTAGAAGGGTGCGGGTTCGAGTCCTGCCGGCGACATTTATCTTTGCTCGGAAGGTTTTTTCAATTTGGATGAGTGTTTTAGATTAATAATTATTGTTTATAAAAATATATTTTTTCTTTTATTATACACTAGGTGATGTGTACTCGGACGTGATGCAGGTTTTTTATTTTTTTCGTAATATTTTTTGAAGTTGTGAATTCTTGCTTGTCAATTGGGTGCCATAATTAATTTGACAGCCAAAATAATGCCCTGTGACGACTGTTAATATGTCCAATATAAAGAAACAAGGAAACATTAATTTAATTTTTTTTTGTATTTATGATACTTTTTTTTTTAAATCGTCGTATTTGCAATGTAAATATGATAAAAGAAAAATAAAACTAAAATGAAATCATAAAAAAAAGTGTTTTTTCGGATAGACATTTTAAATTACGTTCAGAAAATTTGTGTTCCAACATAAATTGGTAGTTTTTATTTTTAATTTAAGACCATCATTATACTTATTAAAACACTAATAATGTTTCTATTTTATATTTAATTATGCTTTTTTTTTCATTTAACCATTAACCGAAATTAATTGTTAATGTAGCCTCAAAAGCCGCAAAAAATCGATTTCTTTAATAAACTAAATTTTAAATGTTAAATCAAAATAAAAAATAAATAAAAATAAAACTTCTTATTCATACTAGATGTTTACTGTACCTAATAAGTTAAAAAAGTGATCATTCGGTTTTGGTGGGTATTTTGTCCTCAAAAATAAGATCAAGTTTTGTATGATTTTTTTCATTAATTTGCAACATCTTTGTCTTCTTTATTCGTGATATCCTTATTGTCACCTTTCTGGCTGCAGCTGGAACAACGCCATGGAACTACGGTCACATATTTTTTACGTGCCAACACCACGCAAGAGTTCCAACTGCCTGAGGTCAGTGGAACTTTTGCATCAACATTTGAGGTATACTGCGAGACTGAAGGGAATGGACAGGGTAAGACAGGCGAGGGGATGTTTCGGAATGCACCTGGCTATTTTTAGTCTTATGCATATATCATATATATGTTTAATTACTTTTTCCAATAATGGAAGGTTATAGCGCAACCATTTTATAATATATATACCTATTGGTACCATCGTCACTTTTATTATTATTTTTAATAACAGAAATCGATGTTGGCAAATGTACGGTGAATATTTTCTGAAAACTTTATTAAAAATATCGATTAATTTTTAAATCGTTTTTTTTTCACCGGTGCGTTCACATGGAGCTTTGATGCCAAAGTGTTCGTGTTTTCCTAAAAATCTAGCCTTTTTACTAGCCGAGCGCCCGGAAATGAATGGACTGCAAAGTAATTAAATCCAAATATACAATAGAACCTATTGGTGTCTGGTTCACACAGTTTTTGGAGCCATAAAATCATTACGAAACATTTTAGGCGTCTTTAGCATACTAAAAATGTAATATATTTACAGCACGTTCTTTAAATGAAAAGAAAAATTAGAGTTGGAGATACTCTCAGTATCGCCCTGGTAAAAGACCACCACTCACAATCGAAAAGTTTCTTGAAACGGCTTTAGATGTGCTTATCTAAATTCTTCCCAACCTTCTTCTTCCCATCGCCTTTTCCCTTCCCTATTTCATTCAGCCTCACAATATTTAAATAGCCCCCAATTATGGATGATAGAATCCCACTGATTCTAGGCGGTTAGAATCTTGCGTGGTATTCACATTAACAATTTTTTTATTATGCGTGTAGTTAATTAACTTGGGTCTTGTAATGTTTTCAGAATTTCTCATTAGTTAAAAAAATTCGACCTTAAGAGCATTGATTTGATGCTATGGATTAGACTTTAAATCCAGAGGTTGCGGGTTCGATTCCTGTGGGCGCAAAATTTGCACCACTAAGCTAACATGGTTGACAAACTCAGGGTTTTTAATTAAAAATCGCTGATTTTTATTACATTAGTTCAAATAAAAATATGAACTTATTAAATGTACAAGTTGCCGGGCCAAATTGGTATTTCATATACGGAATAAAATCGCAAATTAACTTTTGATTAGAGAGAAGAAATTTGGAAATATTTCAATTAAAAAGACCCCTTGGTGAAAAACCCGCGAAGCTGGTTTTCTCAAAATCTTTGAAAATTATCAAACGATTTTTGCGCGAAATCTTGATTGGATTCTGCTGGTTCGTGTAAAAAATTAAGATAGGATAGGTAAGTTAAGCTCATTATTGGAAAACTCTTTGAACTTCCTGATAATATTGTGTATTAAATTTTACGTCAAGGGTTTTTCAGACTTTTCATTGAACTGCTTGATTAAATTTTAATATTAAATCATCTAGTACGCACTTAGAGATGCTGCCATTAAACAAAAAAATTAAACTGTACATTAATGTAAGTGAACGAATGATGATTGAATGCGAGGACTGAAATATACGAAAGAGCAATGATAGAAACTCCATAGATCTTGATTATACTTGATTATAGATACTCTTGATTATAATGGAAACAATCACTCTATCATTTGTATTAGCGTCTTGCAATATATCGTAAGGAATAAATATAGTTAGCTTTTTTTTTCAATTTAACATGTATGAAAACTTAGAACGAGCCGTATTTATTTTTGATAATTTAACTGCTTCTCTTTATATGATCTATAAATAATGTGTAATAGCCTGTCCAAAAAGAGAAAATATATGTAAAAAAAAAAAAAAAAAGTGTCATAGATGTAATATAAGAATAATATAAAAAAAGGAATTCGTATCTGTACAGCGCCCTGAGGTGATTTTTCACTTAAACGGCGCTATAAAAATCATCCGATTATTATTATTGAAATGAAAATTATAATGTATAACAAACATATTTAAATAATAATATATAGGCACTTGTTGATGACCCATATTGATTTTATTAACATTTCCCTTGCGGTGCTAAAATTAAAACGCGCGGTCCGGTGTTGGGTAGTCAGTACACGATCAAAAATTTGCGATTTTAAATCGGTAAAATAAGAACATTCATGGCTAATCCCCTTAATATAGTTATAATTGAAGCAAAAAAATACAATAATTGAGATTTATTTGCTGAAAACATTAAAAAAACCATCTGGCAACGCTCACGGAACGGGCATAGGTCCACTCTATTTGCAAACCCGAGAGCTACTGCCGACTGAGAACATTGAGCTCCTCGCACTTCCACAGTGTAGTATGCAAAAGTGAGATGCGAATATAGTGTTGCGCTTCCCGCACACTCTTCGCGTATCGTTGAGACCCAAGGTCGGGGTACTCACAGTGCTGTTTATACGCGAATTTGTTTCCGATGTTCACAAAACACCTCAGATGTACCCGATAAATTCTGATTATTATTAATATTATTTTTTAAATCAATTCGTAAATACATTATGGAAGAATTCCTAAAATCTTAACCTTGTATTTATTATATTTATAGAAATATTGATGGTTATTAGAAGCAACATGTAGAAGATATCCATCATAGGGAAGGGAGGGTTAACGGAACCTCATTATTTGACGGCCTCCATGGTCGAGGGGTAAGGCTCTCGACTACGAATCCGAAGGTCGCGGGTTCAAATCCCGGCGTGCACAAGTAAATTTTATTTAATTAATTTGTGTTGTTTCACAATTAATTAATTTAAAAATAATATATAGTATATTTGCGCACGTTCCAGAGTGGAAGATACTCTCAGTATCGCCCTGGTGAAAGACCACCATTCAGAATTGAAACGTTGCTTAAAATGGCTTTTCCGTGTTTGGTGACCAGATATAAATAGCCAGTTATTTCCCCACCTCCCTCTTACCCTTCTCCTTCCCCTCCCCAATACCTTCAGCCTCACAACATTCCCCAATTGGGAATGCCATAGTCTCACTGGCTCCAGACGGTTGGGAGCAGTTAGGACTCTTGTGCGGTATTCATATAAAAAAAAAAATTGAATATATATATATTTTTTAAATCGAGATAAGCGATCCCACCCAGGCGCTCCTGATTCATTTCTCTGCTAGCTAAGTACTCCATCATTACACAAGTGATACTTATCGCTTACAGTTATGGTAGTTGGTTTTTTTCTAATATTGTCAGGATATTAGTTACTCAGAAATGTTGTATTTTAAGTACTAAAATTATATATAGTATATTTGCGCACGTTCCACAGTGGAAGATACTCTCAGTGTCGCCCTGGTGAAAGACCACCATTCAGAATTGAAACGTTGCTTGAAATGGCTGTTAGCCGTGTTTGGTGACCAGATCCCCACTTTTCTCTACCTCTTCTCCTTCCCCTCCCCAATACCTTCAGCCCCACAACAGTCCTCAATTGGGGATGCCATAGTCTCACTGGCTCCAGACGGTTGGGAGCAGTTGGGACTCTTGTGCAGTATTCATATAAAAAAATGTATTAAAAATGTGCAATTTTGAATCAACTGTTTATTGGGCTATTTGTCTGAAATTTTGGATTCATTTTTGAACGTACCATGTGTTCCCTGACTTCTTCCCGCTTTAAAATAAAACCCCAATCTTCAAATAGTACAGGAAAAACTGAATATTTTTATGGATTGCCTCTCCTAGAAGACGGAATTTCAATGATTATGGGCTGATCACACTTTCTGAACTCGATATTATTCCCATAAAATCGTTAATTTTTACCTAATTTACCTTAGTCCAAAATTCACATCTTAATCAGTCCTCGGCTTACAACTGTGACGTTTTTTTTATATTTGTCAGGTGATCACAATTTGATAAAAAGATATGACGGGCCTAGAATCAGTGTTTAATATGACCTTTCAAATGTCAATAAATTTAACAAAAAGGCGTTGATTGGAATTTGATGACAATGTTATATTATTTGAATTTCTCTGAACCACCCCCGGCCTAAATCTAACCGTATAGCATGCGAAATCAAGTGGATCTCAATGCGGGTCGTTTTCGTCAACAAATTCGCCATTATTCGGCCATTATCATTACATTATTAAAGCGGCCATCCCCTATCTGCTGTTTAATTAATTAGCCCGAATCCCGCCCCTGCGAGCCTTCGCCACGTGACGCACCCACGTGATAAATTCTCCCCGATATGCTTCATAATACCATCCCTCCGTTGTTGTGGATAACGAATGGGGTCCAAAGGCTCAGACCACAAATCAGCCCCAAAACAGAGGAATTAACAACCTTATATAATGCGACGTAATTCTTGTAAAAGTGTTACGAAAATTGAGATACAATTTAATATCTAAGCTGGCGTTACCATAAAGACGAAATAGCAGCTATGCTACAGGAACATTAATATGTTTTTCTATCAATTGTCACGTTCTTATGTCTAATTTATATTTGCTAATAACAACACAATAATCATTGTAATTCAGTCAGCTCTCCCAGGTGCCCGAGAAATCTTAAAATTTTCAATATGATAAGGAATTTATGGGATGTACGAGTATATCAGGAAGTTAAAAAAATAATAGAATAATGTATTTACAAGTATATTAACGTTGTAGAACCACATTTTGGTATTTTTTGCTCTGATTCCTCGCCATTCGCTTCCATGCCTTAGTCCTTCCCGTTCTGTCTCAAATCTTTTTCCACGTAGTCTGTTCACCTCTTCCTCGGTCTGCTTCTGGATTGCTTCCACTGGACACTAAGTTGTTCATTATTTCCAGTTGTCTATTTATCACTATTTAAAATTCCATCCATGTGTTTATACACCAGTCTGATTAGTTTCAAGAATAGCCAGCATTTTTATACAACTGATCATTTTAATAATCTATTTATACTATCGAAAGCTTGTTCGAAGTATATGAAAATGTGATGAAGAGTCTACTCAATTACATGGCGATATTCAATCGTTGCAAATATGTTAATTACGCAAATAATCGTTCTCTTAATTATGTAACCAATTCCGGTATTCCCCAGGGATCTATCCCGGAGCCCCCAATCTTTATATTATTTGTCAACGATATTGGCGAGACCATTCAATCTTGATGAACAATATTGTATTTAAACGCCTTTTCCATAGTTTGCCTAATGAAATGAATATGGTCTATGGTGAATCTATTTATCCTTAAGCTGCACTGATTTTCATCCATAACATTTACATCGTAGTTAAGTAGCCTACTATGCAGAACAGTGGTGAATACTTTGTATGCGGTAGTGAGGATTATGGTTTGCTTAGAGTTTTCACTCTTTGTAATTTCTCTTTTTCAGAATTTGTATCAAAATAATAAATTAACCATCACACAACTCTGTCTTGGTACACACTGCTTATCGTCTCATGCATAATCTTCCACTATCCTCACCCTTAACATGACCCAACTCTATTTGATTCACTCGACCGTTTCATACTTTCTCTGCCGTCCCCGAGTTCTTCTACTAATCACTTTTGCATCATATATTTTCCTTACAAAAGGAAATTAACTTTATTAACCGAAACTTCTATGGATAAGTTTTTTCTTTTAAAATGCGGATTATACCAATATTGAAAACCGTCGACGTATTTTTTACCCCGGGGAAGCCTTGAAATATTGTCTGACAAAGCCGAGGTGACATCCAACACCGCGTCACATTCTAACGAGATATATGATACGCGATGAAGATTGAATGTTCTGGTGTAGCATTCTTAATGTTCCTTAAAGCAGGGGTCAGGAAACTTTTTTTGTGTGTTAAAAAAAGTGAGAAAAAAAGCATAATGCGAAGGTTTTTTTCAGGCGGGCTCCGAATAACATAGATAGCTTTTAAATGTAAAACAAAAAATATTTATTGCCATGCAAGTTTTTTTTAATAATAATAATAATGATTTATTATTTTTATTAATGACTAAGAAATAATGATATCCTCACTGGGATTTTCCGTGCTGAGAAATGGAGCTAATAATTATTTTTGAAGTAACATAATTTATGGAACTTTGATAAAATTTGGCATAGCATTAAATTATTAAACGTTGTCGTATTTAATTGGTAGAACCGCATTTAATTAAAACAAAATTAAAGTAAATAAAATTTAGTAATGGCATTATTAACTTCTGTGAGAAAGTTTTTTAAAATTATTATTGTGACAGGCGATAGCTGTTTTGGGGTGCAAATTCTTCTGAAACTCTGTTTAGTCAAAATAATGAAATCAATAATGAATTCAATTATAATAAAATATTCTCAATAATAAAAAAAACTGTAATGCTCGCTGCATTATAAAATTTGATTTAAAGTGAATTTAATAAGAAGAAGAATAACAAAAAAATTATGCGGTTTAGATCCTCGGCTACTAGTCCAAAGATTACGGTTCGAACCCCGTCATGCGCAAATAAATGTAATTTCATTAATCTGGGTCGTAATTAACTAACTAATTAACTATCACGCCGTTTCCTTGTAGGGGTAGGCAGAGAGGACGAACCGCCAAACAACTCGATCTTGGCATACACTTCTTGCTTCATTCACATTCACACACCGTGTCATACATTCTCTTCTATTATTCCGACTTCTGACATGGCCCGACTCAAGTACTTGATTTACTTGTTCATGCCATGTCTTTCTCGGGCGTTCCCGACTTTTTTCATTCACATTCGCGTCATATATTCTCCTAGCACTCCTTCCTTCGTTCATTCGCTCTAAATGCCCAAACCATATAAGCGACCCTTTCTTAATCTTACTCTCAATATCTGTGTTGTATCCACCTTTAAACAGTATAAAATAATATCTAGTATATAAATACACCTCCCAGTTTTTTTTATTATTTTTAATTATATCTATATTTTTTTACAGTTACTCCACACACGAGGCTCTGAGGGAAATAATTTCCCTTAAGGCCTATGTTATCTTTGGGAATGCTGTAATGTAAATCAAATTTAATAATGCTATTATTAAGTTCTGCGAGTATTTTTAGTTTTTTTATTATTTTAACAGCTGTTTCGGCGTTTAAGGCCAGTTTCAAACTGCGGTTAATCCACATTGGGACAACTTACTTACATTATGTTTAAAAAATAAAATAAAAATAAAAAGAGTTCTCCGAATTAAACACAAAAACAATAAATACCTTCCAGGGTGGTTGATACTCGTGTATCGACCGGGTGAAAGACATCAAGAAGACATTCAGAATCAAAAAGATGGTGGAAATTACTATAGCCATGTTTATGACAAGATCTGAATAGTCAGGTTCTTTCTCTCCTTATTCTACCCAATATCCTTCCCCTTCTACTTCTCTCAGCCTAAAAACAAAATTAATGTTGTGCCAAGACTTGGTATCACTGGCTCTGGGCAGTTGGGACTGTTTTGCAGTATTCATATTAGAAGATTCATGCCTGTGGTCTTTACTAAGCATTAACCCCTTTGATTTTCATTTTTACTCCATTTGGGGTAACTTACTCCAGTTATTCAGCCCCTGATAGGTAAAATAGATGAGACGAGAAAACTTGCGTAAAAAATTCAGCGTTTATTGACGATGAAATATTGCAAAAGGTTTCCGGGGTATTACGATTGGTGTCACTGAAGACTTAAACCGACAGAAGTGTCTTGTGAGCGTAACTGTGTGTCTAAATTAAGCTCAGTTTTTCCTTATCTCTTGTAAAATTGATAGAAAAATTGCAAATATCGAAATGTTTTCTTGAACAGATAATCAATTTCATTAGCCTGTCTGGGGCCTATGAGTCGAAAGGCCTTTGGAATATCAGTAAATTCTTCAAGTCAGTTAAGATTGCACTTGTAGGGATTTTTAAATTTAGGGGTTCATAAAGTAGACGAGTCTCTCGCGGATTTAAACCCTAAATTTGCGGGTTCCATTAGTGTCAATGATAAATGGAATTTATCTCTATAAGCATTGTTTTTTCTTCTCGTAACGTCTCCCATCGGAGAATGACTATCTTCCGGACAACCTTCACTATAGACAATATAAAATAGGGAGAAATGGCAAGCGTGCCGACTGTTGTCAAGCTACGACCAAACTGCACGGACTATCAAAGCAGCAATGTACTGAAAGTTATGCGTTTGGTGTGTTGTTAGAAACATAGGCGTATCTGCGATCTGCGATCAGCAGTAGTTTTTAACTAGTAATAGTTGGCCCATCTCCTGTTTCTTTTATCCATGATCTTCACCCTGTAGTCTGAAATAATTCTTTTGAAGTACTACCTATGCCACGCATCAATTTAATCCTAGAATTTCAGTTGGAAAATCTTGTATCTGTCACTCTTCATAAATCGATCGAGGTTATTCCGATTTTATTATTCTTATATAGTCAGTACAAATATCACAAAATGTTGCCATTTTATGAATAACTTTTATTATTTCCTTCTTGTTCTTCATAAGCCTTCTGGGATCCATCTTTGAAGTCCCTTAATTTATCCAAAGCTTTCAGTTCTCTTCAGGTCAACAGCCCATCTCTTCTGTGGAAGGCGAGATCTGTTTCTTTTTCTCAATCAGGATAAATTAAATAAATACCGATCACCATAAATGTATACTTAAAAATTGTAGATTGGCAGTGTCGACAGTGGGGCAGTTATTTTCATGAAAAGGACAATCGCGTATAGTCTCGGTTGGTGTGTATATAGTAGTAGTGTTGTTAGCTGGGTACTTGATTATTGTCACTAGAGACGTTTGATTCACAATTCTCACGCCGGAGGCACTGATCTCACCTCCGTCGACCAAGCGGAGAATTACTCTACATTTATTGTTCTCCGAACCACCGCCTCAGGCGCTGCTCTCTGTAGGCAATGGAGGGATTTACTTGACACACACGTTATCCACAAGCTGCGAGCATTCCGATAGCCGGATTGGATTCGAATCTAAGGATAAAAAACATAACCGTACCGAGTATTGTTATTACAAGTGTATCCTGCATATCCAAATCAATAATTAGTTAAAGTTTAAAAAAATTCTGAAGGCTTGCGAAGGTTTTGGGTCCCGTCCTGGCGTTCAGAGTAATTCTCTTTTAAATTATGTGCTCTATGTTTACTTGCCCAATTTTCGCAATTTTCGTTGTACTTTTCCCTCATACACAACGAGATTTTAACTTTTTCGAATTCACAGCCTCGCTTCTTTTTGAGTTTTTGAGATACATACTTGAGCCTGAAAATGAGTTACAACACTCACTCTTCTTTAAAACGACACTTCGTTCACTTTAGTCGTATAAATTCTATAAGAAATGAATCCGCTAATGGACTGGTGTCGAAATCAGAAAGTCGAAAATTGTCGGTTCACTTTTGCGAGTGCGCTGTTCGCGACGTCAGTACACCGCGAATTTCGGAATGGTACTGGCACAAATTTTTCGACTTATTGAAGTTTGTAATTACTTCGACAGAAAGTGTCGCTCATTTGGGCGCGATTGCCTTCTCGCACCCGGCATCGATATAAAAAACGTTTTTAAGTCATAAAATTTGAAGCTCGGCATTTGCAGATTTTAAATACAAGCAGTTCGTATTAGGTTAGGTTAAGTCAAAAAAAAACTTGTGAACTTCTGGATTTTTATATAACCATTTTTAATATGATCGCGCTTTCATAGTAATATAATCACAATGGAAATTGTGCGTGACCTAGAAATTTCAGACTGAAAAAGCTGAAGGGTTTTTTGTGACATACAAACAGATTTATAGTTTAATAGTTAGAATTTTACATTTCTTTCCTATTACATTTTAACAAAACTTGTTACGAGTCGCACCTTTATAAATTTCAAGGTGTAATGTTCGCTACATCGTGTTGTAAAAACTGATAGAATCCTTTTAGACATTGAGCAAAAAAAACGAATCCCATTTTCTCTGACATTTCAAAATTGGAACGTTAAATAAAGCCTTCTTTTTGTTCCCTTCTAAACGGTTTATCGTTTCTTTCTTTGGTGAAACTCGACTTTAAAGTATAACTCGACTAAAAAGTCAGTTATGGAGCAATGTGTAAGTTTTTAGTGCGATGAAAGTGTTGTTTTAAGGGATTTTTAAGTTACTATGAGACGTAAAAGTTAAATAAAGTTTCTCGAAACGTTTCATTCTGAAAAGTTTATAGCTGCGTTGACAAATCCGACGGATTCCCACACAATCATCGTATGAACAATTCGTCCGCTAGTAAGTCCTCCACCATTGAATAAGAAATATGTTCTGCTTATAAAGATGTTTGATCGTACAAGTTTTTTTAATATTGTCAAGTTATTCATACCGTGTTGTTTTTCTTTAAATATTGGAACTATTTTGGAGGCGGGTATGGGTGCTGCCGCCCTGGAAACCATTCATCAGATAACCGACACCTCTGTTATAGGCCGCTCTAAGTGGTTCGTTACGTTTGGCGACTTAGCAGGGCTGCTTAGGTTCATGAGGGGGTGAGACTAGATCTTGACGATGGATGCGTTACCCACGATATCAGATCGGGAGAGGCCGGTTGAGGAAGACCCCTTGAACTCTAGAAATGGACTCTCTTGATCAATCGCCTTGCAGCGCAGTGGGGCGGATGGATTGATACGTCCGTCACTCCTGGATACAGTGAACACCAGTTTCCTACCCACCCCTCATACATCTTTCCTTCCCAGGTCTTTATTTTCTTCCTTTCCTTAAAAAGACCCTCCACACAGCATCCCCAAAGATTACATAAGGAAATAATTTTTTCAGGTTCTCCTGTATGGAGTTAACAGTAAAACAGTTGAATGGACCTATGAATGTAATGTAGAAACCAGCGTTTGAATACTTTATTTTTAATGCAGTAAGAGAGGTGTAGGAGTGATTCGTCATCGGAAAAGGTACCTAATTCTTTAGAATTTAACGGTTCTATACGATAGAGGGTTCTCTTAATGACAAAAACGTACATTTGATGCGACACTCAAGTTAAAGCCTGAACAAGGTTTTGGTAGAATCCATGATTTTAGACATTCTAAATGATAATCTTCGAGGTTTCCTTTTGTAAATCCTCATCTGGAAAAAATCGTTTCAACTGGAACCTACCAAAAATGTATGTACTCGTATAGTATATTTGCAGTATGCTTCGGATTCGTAGACACTGGAACACTTGGGACAGCAATTGGGACTCTTATGCGGTATATTTGTTAATGTAAATACCGCATTGTGAGGCTGTAGGAAGTGGGGAAGAGAAGCAGATGGAGTTGGGGGAGGTTGGGAAGTACCCAGCTATTTCAGATCTGGTCACTAAACACGGCTAAAGCCATACATAAAGTTAAGGGATTGTGGTAATTCACCAGATACATTGACCATCTTCCATTCCATAATTTCTGCCTAGGGATAGTTAGTTAAAAATTACTTTTTTCTTCTCTATATATTAAAATGATTGTTTGTCTGTGTTTGTCCTCAATTTTTTCGAAAATTACTCAACCGGTTTCACTGAAAATAGCACAGTTTGTTCTTATTAGCACCAGAAAGCTTTGAAGAGTAGTTTGAATGAAATCCAAAATGAAAAACTGTTACTATAACGTTTGTCACACAGCAGTATCTCTTGATCCGTTACGTAAGCACATTTGTATTGGCAATCTTAGTAAAGTTCATCAATAGATCTAATATATAAAATATCCTCGACTAACTCAACTCAGGGTAGATGGATGTATTCGAAAAAGGAATACATCCGTCTTTTAATCGTGTTGTCAGTTCGTTGATGGACGATTTTCGAAATTACCGCTTAGTTATCATTAATAAAAACAAATACATATAAATAGGAACAGGAATAGGGAATTCAAAATAAAAACAACTCTCTTTTGCAATATAAAAAATACCTGGCAGTCAGGTCTATATTTTTATAGCTGAATTTAAAGGCTCTAGGAAAAGCTTTAACCTTTCTGTGGACGCCTTCAGATTATTAAAGGATAGAATGAATTTGAGTGATTTTTAAATGGTTTCAGTTTTATCGAAAAGCATAAGGGAAATAAATAAGTAAGTAAATTGGAACGGAACCCGTTGTTGGTTACAGAAGCTGGTGACAGGGCGAAGGCTGCAGACAGGTAGGCTCTCCAGACTAGAATGGCATGTCTCCTGTCCTTCCAACACCCCCCGCCGTCGCCCTACCCCCTCCCCCTCCCAAATGGAGCGGCTATAGACAACTCATGTTTATTTATGGTTAATTCCGGGTCTGCGGTTTGTCAACCTTAGTTGTTAGGGACTTGCTTCATAACACGTTTTAAATTAGTATGAAAAACATTGAACCCACCATGTTGTATTGAGGTTAGCCCATAGATATACCACTCTGGTTAGCCATAGATTACACATTCGAAAGACGAAGGTTTGCTTGGGTAGAATTATTAGGTTTAGATGTGTTTTGATAAAATAAATGTTTAGAATGAAATAAAATTTTCAAATGAATATTTCATTGCTTCTTTGTTTCTTTGTTTAGAGATAGTAATAGTCGTCACAAGGCATTACTTTCGTTGTCAAATCAATTACGGCACCCAAACGACAAGCAAGGATACAAAAATTCATAACTTTATTAAAAAAAAAAAAAATTCGAGCAAGGCCGGGTACACATCAGCTAGTCATTTACATATATATCATCACAGAGAAAATAATACATAGAGATGCCCTAACACGCAAAGGGAAGAAACCAAAAGGAGGGGGCGGAGGGTGTTCTGGGCGATCCGCCAATTTAAGTAAAACAGCAGATAAGTAAAAGGGTTCGGCTTGTTTACAATATTTTGTTAGAGTATTTATTTGACCCTTTTATGTTTTTTTTTTAATTTGCTTACCCCAGTCAATATCATGCAAAACAAACATGAACGGCAGAAGATGGTAAGTGACCATTGCCTCCAGGCCGTTGAAATTGTTCGTTAGGGCAGGCCTATTCATTCTGACGCCAGTGATATATTGTATACAGAGGGTCCGGAGGTAAAGTGCAAGCAAAAAAGACAAATAATTTATTTTTTTCCTATAAATTTGTTTCCGTAGAATAAAAGAATTATTTTTTTTAAACATTTTTACCTGAAAACTACCTTAAAAAGTTTAATTTCGAAAAAATAAATCTATCTTTTATGCGTGCATGTTGAATCACCTCCCAAAGTAAGTGCACTTTACCCTCGGACACCTTATATAACAACTCCATAATAAAATCCTTCACCAATAATGATCGTTCCGCCTTGTAATGATAAAAAAATTATTAAATAATAATACGAAATGAAATCAGCGCATGATAAAGCCCCCGTGCGCAAAATCAGAATAAATTGGAATCGTAATGAACCCATCCAATTTTATTGAATGTACCCGGCATAAGAATAAACCTTTAATTTATTCCTCATCGTTGAGGGTTTATTTGATTACCGATCATTACTGCTTAGTGCTTACTGATGATGTGACGGGTTTCTTATCATTTTTTAACAGAAAGCATGGCCTTTTCTTTTGTTTTGTTTTTATCAAACTTTTTTGGAAAGTTAGACGAACATTTTTTTTACATAACTCCGCACAGGAAGTTCTGAGGAACTTGAGTTGAAAAACTCCTACCACCACAATTATATATGTGGAAAATAATATATTTGAAATGATGTAGGACTTAGCTGCCAGAGGAATTGATTCCACAACGCCTGCGTGAGAAGCCGATGCATTTGTTCATTAGGTGCTTTTATAATTGCGACGGCACGGCGACGGCCGGATTCGGCAAAAAGTATGGATTTGTGCAAAGACATCTTTATTTTACTATTCGCTGCAACAGCATGCCGTGGACGGCAACTGCTCGCCGTACGGTAGCCATTGGACGCTAGCTCCCCGTAAAGCCGTGACGGCAATTTTGAGATTGTGGTGTGTAGTTTCAAAGATACTTTCATGTGTGAGTGAGGTTGAGTTAACCTGTTTTTTTTTTTTATTTTATATATGAATAGTTTGCTTACTTTAATACGAATTTTCCATCTCAGTACTAACCTACCTGAGTCAGTGGAACTATGGCATCTTTAATCTGGATATGTTGTGTGACTGAAGGGAGTGGACAGGAGGATGGTTGATAATACCTAGCTATTCAGAACTAGACATCAAACATGATTAAAGCCATTTTAAGGAACTTTTAGAATCGAAATGATAGTCTTTCAAGTGGATGTTTATCTTTTTTATATTAGTACCACACAAGAGTCCCTACTGATCCCATTCTTCTGGAGCCACTGAAACTATGGTATCCCCAATTGGGGTATGTTGTGAGAATGAAGGTTGTTGTGAGGATAAGGAGATGAGGTAGAGAAAGGTGGGGCAGTACCTGGCTATTCAGATTTGTTCACCAAACACGGCTAAAGCCATTTCAAGCAACGTTTCGATTATGCATCAAACATCTACCACTCTGGAACGTACCGCAAATATACTCTATACTATTTTTTAATTAATAAATTATGAAAAAACACAAATTAATCAAATAAAATTGTATTAATTAAATAAAACTATATATTCAATACTACAATCAATCGATACTATATTCCGTATCGTTACTTTGTTTAATTTCCAAGAAACCAGTGCTACCAAATAAAAAATAAAGTTTTTTTAGTTACTAATAATACAAGGAGAACAAACCCCATCAAATAAAGTACGCACATAATAATTTACCCGTCATAACAAAACTTTTTAAAAGCGGGGAAAAAATACTTGTTTCCGGGAATAGGCCCTTCAAAATGCCACATTGAAAAATAACCCTTTTTTCTTTTCGTTTAACTTTCCTGAAACAACTCCAAGTAGGGTTTAATAGTTGACCAGTTAAATTAATACGAGAAAGTTGCGCTTCTCTTACACGGATGATAAAGAAAATTTATGGATCTCTCTCTCGCTGGAAAAAAATATTTATAAATCTGGTTCTTTTTTATGCCGTTCAAATACGGGCACAACTACCTACTTGCAAATAAATGTTCGCGAGGACCACATAAAAATAAATAAACTCTTTCTATATGGTGTTGATTTTGTGATTTGTTTATTGGAACCATTGAAAAGATGATGCCGCCAGTGGGATAATATTTCGCTGATTCTTTTTATTGGACAAAAAAAAATGGTTATAAGTGCGATTAGTACGATGTTTTAAAATTATTTTATTTATAACGAAATGATCTATATATGTGCGCAAGGCGTTTGTGACGTCACACCTGTCGACGTTTGTATGGGCAGTGCCGCGTCGCGGTGATAACTGTCTTAGCAGCCAGTAGTTGAAAAATGTACGATTTTCAGATCGATTTTAAATCAATAAATACTAACGAAAATACATATTCTACTTTAAATATTTCACACATTTTGAAAAGATTCCCTCGTTTAACCTTCCCGCTGCGAAGAGTGGTAGTTAAAATTTCTTAAAAAACTATCCTCCGTTTATTATTTTAAAGAAAGACGTTATAGGTTTAGTATTTTTTGCATTCCTCCCAAACCCATAAACACATAATCTACCATTAAAAAAATAAACTCAAATACTAGATTAATACATAAAAAAATATGTTTTGATTGCCTAGATATTATTTCTTTGCCACAAATAATATTTCTTGCGCACTGGAACCATACCCACAGCTACACGTTTCCAGAATTCTGTGCAAATAGTGGTAGGTGATGCGCGCCATCTCACTCGCTTGTGCTATTACCAAAGCTGTGTGAGGGGTAAGGTAATCGGCCGCCAGACCGTCAGTAGGTAATAAATGTTATTGCACGTGGAAAGTCAGTGCATTCATGGCTGTCGGGCGAATGTCACGTTCTTTGATGAATGTAAAGGTTTTTAGTAAAATTATGAATATTATGATAATTTTTTCACTAGAACATTTTAAATGTGTAAGCCATAAAAAGAATTAAAAAAATGAATAAATGTAACAGAGGGGTAACAGAGTCACCATTGAAACGCAAGTTTAGTTTTTACATCTTTGCATGTCGAAGGTTAAGTACATACACTATTTACAAGATACGTTTTGACTTCTCGGCCCCAGACATGTTAATGAAATTGATTTTCTATTTCAGAAAGAATATCGATATTGAAAATATTGTATTAATTTCTCCAGAAGTGAGGAAAAATTGAGCTTACTTACATAGATACTTTATACCACACTTTGCCCACAAACACACTTCTTTCATTTTATCTTTACGTTTTTTTTTTACATAACATGTATTTTATAATTATTATCAATTTTTTGACGTTTCAGTTTTGAAAGATCCTTTAATTACCAAAGGATCAAGAACACCCTATTTATATCCCAATTTCTGTTCTTTCCCTGAGATATGCAAAGCCTTGGTCTCACAAAGGGTTCAGCGATAGATTGGTGAGTTTAACCCCGAATAGCCTTAACCCTAACCTAACCGAAGGGGTTTGTTTTTGGCAGTTGCTAAATGGGAAGATTTATATTCCGAACAGATAAAAGTGATAGAACCGATAACAAAATCGTATGAGTTTTTTGTACAAAATTTTTCATCGTTTAAACAATTATGATTAATATTATCTTCTTCAATGATTAATCATTGAAGAATATAATATTAGAATCTCAAAACAAACATTTTTTGTTTCATGTGTCATTTGAGATTGATTGAGATCGAAGAGAAATGTGAATAATAAAAGAGTTTCAACCCTATTTTATCTTGTTTATTGCGTGCATTGCTCTATGACCAAAGGTAGGCTGTGTGTAGTTTTTCAAGTTCGAGAATTTCGATTCTATGAATTTTAATATTTTAAAATGCCCTTTCCATAGGGTGGGGGACATAAGTTTTTGCACTTTTAAAATCGCCTCCGCGGGGGAACCGAACGGGGAGAAGAAACCGGTAAGCGGCATGCGAGAGATCAGTTCTTGGAAATTTAGTCGCCATGGATCGCTTCACGGAGGAACATCGCGTGTTCTATATAAATTATCATCATCTGATTATTAACACCAACTGAATAAAACAGCGTACAAGTTCCTTATCAAATTCATAAAAAAAAAAAAAAATGTTCATATTTTGTCGAGTTTATTATTATCTTTTAATAGCTCTTTATGGCCGTTTTTTCTTGGAGTAGGCACGGTTTTTCAGCATTTATGTACTGCACGCCACTGGTCCACTATACACCTTACGAATTAATCATAATTATATTTAATCTCAGGCAAGATGGCTGCGATGTCAAGGTATTGTCCAGGGAGTGACATAGTGAGAAATGCGCCAAGAATCGGCCTGTCATTGGTCAGCTGTACTGTTAGTGTTTCCGCCGATCAGAGAATAATGTAGTAAGCGTTAAAAAATATGTGTAAATCCGTGAAAGTTCTTGGCTACAATAGTAACGAATGTTTTTGATCGACTATATTAAATTTCGTATTTTTCTTTGATGTAAGTAAGTTCCAATTTCCCTATAAAAGTACTACCCCAATTTCGTTAGACCATTAATTATGAATATTTATTATACGGCTGCAGAGCTGTTCACAAGGCTACCGTTTAATATTTTCCCATATATCTTAAGAAATAGGTCAAACTATTTGGATAATAATTGTTAATTGATATTGTGTTTAATTCGTAGAAAAATTAAATAATATTATCGTTAAGTTACGCGAGCGTTTCGGCGGCATTTTGGTTAGGCCACGTTGAGACGACTTTAAGATTTTATTTATCCATATCCAAATTTTATTTATTTTTCTGGTGTTTGATTAATTAATCTTTTCGATAAAAACAGATTTATGATCAATTGTGATAATTATTATTCTTTTCTGTTTTCCCCACTTTTGATGATCGCAGTTTTTTTTAATTGTTTTATAATGACGTGGATGTTCCTTAAGTGTTTTCTATTTTTTTAGGTGCGCATAATAATGCCTGACAGCTGTTTTGCCTGCCGAAGGCGTTATCAAACTGTGATCTATTTATATTAATTTCTCCGTTTTTTAAGTTAAATAAGAAAAGATATTATTAATTATTATTTATATAAACAATAATTATTAGCCTGAAACACTCATCCAAATTGAAAAAAACCTTTCCGAGCAAAGATAAATGTCGCCGACAGGACTCGAACCCGCACCCTTCTGATTGCCGGTCAGATGCTCTACCATTGAGCTACGTCGGCTTATCGCAAACCCGCCAAGTTAATCAATATATACTAGTGTTTCATTCAATAATTACTGTTTTTTATTATATTTCACCTGTAAACAACCAACTTTATTAGTATGAGAAAGGCTTGTAACGGCTAAATCTCTCAAATAGATGGCGTCGAGACAAATTATATCTACATTTTATTGGTGAAAATTGCTTTGACTTGTCAAATATTTATTAATTGATAAACTAAAGTTCTTAAAAAGAGAGCATCTGACCGGCAATCAGAAGGGTGCGGGTTCGAGTCCCGTCGGCGACATTTATCTTTGCTCGGAAAGGTTTTTTTCAATTTGGATGAGTGTTTCAGGCTAATAATTATTGTTTATAAAAATAATAATTGTTACCATTTGCGATGTGCACAAAAAATCTTGTCTTAAGTTTTTAAGAACTTTAGTTTATCAATTAATAGATATTATTAAGTTTAAGAAACTACAAATTAAAATTGAACACAATAAATAAATAAAACATAAATGTAATTCCTTTTAATCTTGATAATAATAGTAATTGGATTATTTCTAAAGCGTGTTTTTCTGAGAAAATCACCTTAAGGATTCAACATAACTGGTGTGCTATATAGACTTCAAGGATTACTACCCATTCCGTTACTAACTTCAGTATATTACGCCATGGTCCATCACACATTTCCTATCTCTGCTGTATCTGGGGCTTTGCCTCGAACAAATTGATTGCTGATCTGCAGGTGGTTCAAAACCGAGCCCTCAGAAATGTTTTTGGACTTCCATGGGACACTCATGTCAGGGACATCTACTCAGTTTCCGGTATCCTTCCAATCACGATCCTTCCTAAGTATGAAATCACCAGCACCATCCTACAAATTACTCAACAATCAACTCACACTAACGTCAAGCCACTTTACAATCAAGACATCCACAACCACAATACTCGAAATAACAATAAAATCCGCATTCCTCAAACACACACTACAAAATATGGAATAAAATCTTTAAACTACATTGCCTACACACTTTATAATTCGCTTCCAGATATGTACAAAACCATCCAGAAAAATAAAAAATCTCAAAATGATGGTTTAAAGGAATACTTTTTAAGCATATTTAAAAATGAAAATCAGTAAATCCATATTTGTATATTTTGTTGTTCCCTTATATGTTTTCTCTTGTGTGTTGTTCTATTTAACTTGGCCTTATAAAATTATTTCTGTTTGCATGTGAAACTTCTATTTTATCATACTCTTCTGACCCTTGTCCTATTCGGATTGTGAACCCATCGTTTCGATAAAGCGTCCTTTTCTTGGGCTATATAAGTGACCTCCGTTAACCTCCTCGCACAATGAATAATTTACACAGTAAATTATTATCGACCGGTCAGTGGCCGAGTTGGCATCGCGTCTGGGTCCCTCGCAGGCGTCGTGAATTTAATTCCTCGGCTGGCGAAGTCCTTAATGAACATTTTTCAAATATTGTCAGGTTATTATCATCTCGGTAATGTTTGTCTTTCTTTTAAAAAAAAAGAAAAAGTGGAATTATTACAAAAATATATTATTAAATGCGTAAAATTTAAGTTCTTATTTCGTAGTTTGACCGCTTTAACAGTAGGAACCTGCTTAATGAGGCAGTAACGTGAAAATATTTAGCGATAAGCTCAGCGGCTACGAATGCTGTTAGTTTTCTGCGTAAAAGCCTCGAGTTAATTATATTACTTTATAGCTGGAATAAATTTTTGTGGTACTCTTGTTTTGAAAGCCACGATTAAAACTTGACCTTCATAACAATATTTGCTAAATTTTCCACGCTTTGTTGTTTACTTGTAATTAATACCCGGTTTCGCCCGAGTTTTTATTTGTTCTTTTCTCATTGAATAATAATTGAAAAACTACGATTTACATCTCATTGAAAACAAAATATCTTAAAAATAAAAAAATGAATACCATCCTTACCGTCTGGAGCCAGTGAAACTATGGCATCCCCAATTGAGAGACTGAAAGTATTGAGGAGGGGAAGGTGAAGGGAAAGAGGAAGGCGGGGAAAATACCTGACTATTCAGATCTGGTCATCAAACATGTCTAAAAGACATTTCAAGCAACGTTTCATTTCTGAATGGTGGTCTTGCACCAGGGCGATAATGAGAGTATCTTCCACTCTGAAACGTGCCCAAATATACTACATATTGTTTTTAAATTAATTAATTGTGAAACAGCACGAATTAATTAAACAAAATTTACTTGTGCACGCAGGGATTTGATTAGTCCAGAGCCTTACCTTTCGACCATGGAGGCCGTCACGTTTCTCTTAAAAAGTATTAAGAACATCTTCCTACGCACAATTTTACCGTATAATTTGAACTTTCACGATTCATAATCACATATGGACTACTGTCTTAAAAAAATGGAACTAATATTTGTATGGACCTACGTATGTTTATATTAAACAAGTGGTGATTTTAATTAATTTACTATGCAACTAAACTATATAATCACATGCCTACATCTTTAAAACAAACAAGAGAGAATATACCAAGACATTTAATAAAACTTAATTTTTCCATCTGGATAAAATCAAAGGTAACAGATTTTTTTCCATAACTTAATTACACCAAATCGAATATAACATAATTTAAATTAAATATAAATAATTAATTGATATTCTGTATAACCATGTCACAATAATACTATGTCATAAATACGTAAACACCTCACAGTACTGGTTCTCCTGGTGAAGTGTTCACGATACGCTATTGTATATTAATAATTTACAATACGTACACATCATTTTATATAATAATTGCTTATATTATAAAGGTTGTTTTTAAATAAATAGAAATGAATAAAAAAATGAATATGCTATAATATAAATTTTAATAAATAAAAAAAATATTAATTTTAATAAAATGAATGTATTTCGGAGTAGGGCAATACTTAATAAACGAATGCGCTTTCATCATTTACTCTAGTTTCCATGTACTCGTATTTGGGTCTGCATTAAATAATTTAAAACTTTTACACGGGGAATACGCAAATAACCGAAACACCGGCGCGTCATCTTGAGATTGGAAGACAGTTGGTAACGGGAAGTTTAATAAAATTTTCATCCAAACATTTAAACCACATCTTATCTTATCTTGATCCCTTTGTCTTTTCGAACCAATCGCATTGGCAAGTCGCTTCTATGCGTTCTCTATTCACAGTGAGCCCAGCTGATCCTTGCACAACCTCGGCCTAATGGACGGCTTCCCCCTGGAAATGCACCCAGTATTTTCAGTGCCAGTCGATCTTCTGCCATTTGTATTACATGACGAAGCTGCCATAATTTAACCACGAAATTAAAAGGAGGCGTAATTTTATAGCTTTCACCTACAATGTTTCCACGTGGACTAAAACTAAATTACTTATCAAGGAAATAGCACCAAGTCACAACAGCCAAAACTAGCTCGCAGTTATTTTCAATAGGTTTGCCTTCATACGTTTTGTACTCGGAATCAAGATTTTGCCAAATATCAGAATTTTTATAGCTTGATTTATAGATAAGAAACCATTTAACGTATTCTAGTAACAGGCATATATTTTTTATATAACGGTCCTCTAACAAGCGACTGTATACATGCCGTAAAAGTGTGGCGCAATTTAAAATAAATTTGAAGATCCGTACTACAAATCGTTACGCAATCGAAAATGCACTAACATTAAAAACAAAAACAAAAACTATTATTTAATTTCCTATTAAAATATCTTAAGCTGCGTACAGACGCGTGCAATTCAACACGTGATGCAACATGTAATGCAATACGAATTTTTTGGACAGTACACGATCTCACGCGAATCCTGTTGCTGTTCATGTTGATTCATGTGTAGCGTGAATGAGACGCGAATCCTGCTGTTCGAGGATGAGTTTTTTTTTTAAATACAACCATTTCGTTTTTTTAGAAAATAAGGAATGCAGAGAAAGCGGCTTTATTTTGTTAAAATGTATAAAATTTAACAATTTAAAGCGATGATTTCACGATTCCCGTAAAGTTACCTTATTGTTTTTATTTTACTTTTGCCTTTTCGCTTCGATATGAAGAAAGTAACTTCATCATTTTAGAGAGCCATTTTTTTCTCAAACATCGGTTTTTGGTGCGATTTTATAGTATTCACGGTATTTTGGATTTCAAAGCACAGGCTTTTCTTTGTTATGAGCTGATTAGTTCGAGTTGACGTTCATCGCTCTACATGATGAACGTTCACACAACACAGCTGTGACGCACGCCGTCCAAATGGGCGCTGCGAACGCCATGTGAATCTCTTAGTGTTGGCGTCAAAAACCAACAGGGGGCTGATCAGGAATTTTGTGTTTTACTAAAATTATTGTTAATCAAATTTAATAATGTTATTATTAAGTTCGGCAACCATGTTAGTTCATTTTATTATTGTAACATTAATAAACGAATGGATGATCCTAACATAACATTAATTAATACAGTAAGAAAACATATTTATACCCCACTCCTCAGTATGTTCACAGAACCTAAACAATGTTGCAATTTTAACCCTTTCTCACCCAATTTATTTATTTTTTTAAATATATTTAACGTTGGATTGTGTGTAGTGGAATTATTATCAAATTTTTGGTATATTTAATTTGTTTTTTTTACTTATTGTTTAGGAAATATTCAATGTCATTTTAAAAATATTGTGGCTCTGACTAGTAAATGTGACTCTGACGGCCTCCATGGTCGAGGGGTAAGACTCTCGACTACGAATCCGAAGGTCGCGGGCTCAAATCCCGGCGTGCGCAAGAATTTTTTATTTAATTCGTTTGTGTTGTTTTACAATTAATTAATTTAAAAATAATATATAGTATATTTGCGCATGTTCCAGAGTGGAAGATACTCTCAGTATCGCCCTGGTGAAAGACCACCATTCAGAATTGAAACGTTGCTTGAAATGGCTTTTAGCCGTGTTTGGTGACCAGATCTGAATAGCCAGGTATTTCCAACCTTCCTCTTCCCCTTCTCCTTCCCCTATATACCTTCAGCCTCACAACATTCCCCAATTGGGAATGCCATAGTCTCACTGGCTCCAGACGGTTGGGAGCAGTTGGGACTCTTGTGAGGTATTCATATAAAAATAAAAAAAGTAAATAATTAGTTAGTATGTAGACAAATGAAACATTTTTGTTACCTTATAAACTATTTTTATTTACATATACATTGAGACACTTTGGGACGATAAAAACTTATATAATATATACTTTTTGTTTGGAATTTGCTTGTAATATGTAAGAACGTACATTATTATTTAAATAAAAATAATAAAACAAATCAAATAACAATAAATACATTGTGTTTTTGACGGTAGTAGAAAAGTCGAATCACAGAATTCCAAAAGGAGCGAACATCGGATTTTGTTTATGATATAAAGTGTGTACGCAGCGCATCCAACCCAACGAAAAAAAATAGTGTTGCTAGGAAAAGATCACTAAATCATTAAAAAAATGAATAGGGTTAGTACTTACTTTGTAAATAATTCTCAAAGTTCGTGTATTTTTAAAATTTCTCTGGGTGAGAAAGGGTTAAATAAGTAAGTAGTATTTACGTCATTATAAAAAAAACTATTAATAAAACATTGGCACAGAATATAGAATCTATCATCACGGTTTTTTCAGTAAATCGGTTTCAGGGGTGGAAGCAAATAGAATCATATTAATAAGTTGCCTCAACGTGGCTTTTAACCCCGCATTCATTAATAACATTATTAAATTTGATTTACATTAAAATTGAAAATAATTGAATTAATATTTGTATTGCTCTTCAAAGGACGAATTCGTATTGCATTGCATGTTGCATTGCACGCGTCTGGATGCGGCTTAATAATGAACATCTTAGATTACTGATTTAGATAAACGAGAACAAGATTGGGATGTTCATGGTGATATATTTAGCAAATAAAACCCAGAAATCGAATTTAAAAATGTTAAAATTTTGGAGAAGCAGAGCTTAACACTTTTACAAGAATTTGATAGATAGTAGTGTAGTTTTGACGGTCTCCTTGTTTGAGTGGTAACAATACTTGGCTACAAATCCGGAGGTCGCGGATTCAAATCCTGGCGTGCTCAAGTAAATTGTATTCGATTAAATTGTGTTATTTCACTATTAATTAATTAAAAATAATGTGAAGTATATTTGCGGCTCGTTCCAGAGTGGTAGATACTGTGAGTATCGCCTTTGTAAAAAACCACTATTCAAAATTGAAACATTGCTTGAAATGGTTTTAGCTGTGTTTGGTGACCAGATATGAATACCTAGGTACTTTTCCACCTTTCTTCTTCCCCTCCTCAATTTCTTCACTCTTACAATTTACACAAATTGGTGATGTCATAGTCTCACTGGCTCTAGACAGTTGGGAACAGCTGGGACTCTTATGTGGCATCACATAAAAAAATAAATAAAAAAGGGCACGTTGATCTACATTCTCAAAAAAAATATTTATTTATTATATTAAATCGTGAAATACTATTTGACACATGTACCTACATATAAATATGCAAAAACGTAAATTAAAACTACGTTCTTGATTCATTTCCATCAGCGACAATAATTACGTATTTAATATAAAACTACCACGCCAAGCTTTTGTATAATTTCGCAAATCTTTTAGATCAAATAATAATACGAACGATTAGCTTAACTAATCCGTTATTTGCCAATTTCAAACATGTGAAGTATTTTCTTATACAAAACCTCAAAACTTCTAAACAGTGGCGGTTCGTGGCTCATTGGGAGTTCAATCGGAGATTAAAAATCTTATTTCGGTGTTCTCCATACAATACAAGTTTTTCCCTAGATCTAAAGGAATTTCAT